>CAXIWS010000001.1:0-158249 GCA_964036195.1 Sphaerolaimus hirsutus | reverse complement strand
ATACCATGCAAAGTGTAAAAAGTCATGTAAAATGACCTGGAAAGTGTCAAATGTCATGCAAAGTGTCAAATGTCATGTAAAGTGTAGAAAGTCATGTAAAATGACCTGGGAAGTGTCAAATGTCATGCAAAGTGTAAAAAGTCATGTAAAATACCCTGGGAAGTGTCAAAGGTCATGCAAAGTGTCAAATGTCATGTAAAGTGTAAAAAGTCATGTAAAATGACCTGGAAAGTGTGAAATGTCATGCAAAGTGCCAATTGTCATGTAAAGTGTAAAAAGTCATGTAAAATGCCTTGGGAAGTGTCAAATGTCATGTAAAGTGTAAAAAGTCATGTAAAATGCCCTGGAAAGTGTCAAATGTCATTCAAGGTCTAAAAAGTCATGGAAGATGTTGTGCAAAGTGCCAAATGTCCTGCAAAGTGTCTAAAGTCATGGAAAATGTCCTAGGAAGTGCCGAGAGTAGGGATGGCCAAAAAAAGTTTTTCAATGACAGGGTTTTAAAAAACAACGTTTTTTTTCAAAAACAGGGTTCTATTTTAAAATAAAATCATTTTTTTCAAAAGCTCCCAGATATGGTCATGAGTCAACAGATACAGGTAAATCAGACAGGTGACAGTACTTTGTGATGTTATATTTATATAGCCATAGAATGGCTTTAGAGCCATTGGATAGCATTATAAGTGGTGATTTCTGTCAAAAATATAGGTTTTATGTCGACTTATTACGGATATCCCTTTTGTCGAACATTCGTGAGTTCAAGTGATGTTGGGTGTGGAAAAGTGCTTAAAAAAGGATATAAGAGCAGGCTACCACATTAACAGTGGTGTTTCACACTGTACAAGTATGTGGGGGCAAAAATTGCAAAATCCCTAGTGCTTAGTACTAAAAATTTTGGCCAAGGTTTAAAAAAAAAACGGTTTCGATGGTCGGGTTTAAAAAAAAAAATAAAACGTTTTTTATTTGAAAAAACCTTTAAAAAACCCTTGGCCATCCCTAGCCGAGAGTCATGTTGAAGGTTGCCATTTTCCAGGGTGTTTTGCGTGACATTTGACATTTTGCAGGGCATTTTACGGGGTCTCTGAGTGGCACCTGATTGCCATTGTTGTTGTCAGATTTGAGCGATCTATCCAATGAAACATCATGCGAAAGTTGAGCGAGCACTAGTAAATCTCCATCCGTGGTGTCTACGATGTGCATAACATCGTCAACGGAATTGCTACAGTGCAGTTTCTGCGCGGTGTTTAAGAATTGTCATTTTTTTAACTGCCCGATTTTATTTAAAAAAATTGTTGTTCTTTTTCCTTCAAAAGATCGGATCAGGTGCTGTTATTTTTGTTAAATCGCTTGCCATTCGTAGTGAAACGTGTCACGTGTTTTTGTCGTTTTGTACAAGTTAGATTCTTATACTTATGTCTCGAATCGAATCTTTTGTCGGACGGATTTACTAAGATTATTCAACATAGATCAGTCAAGTTTAGTCCAAAGCGTACTACCTTTTTGGTTTTAATAATACTTGGTATAAATTATACATTGGCTACACCTGCTGACATCATTTGAAACGCATCATTTGAAACTTTCCACCGCAGTTAATCAAATATGAATTTCTAAATTTGTGTGAGATGGTTACTTGATACCTGCCAGTGCATTTCATTTGTTTTCAGAATACATATTTATATTTCATATCCATGCATATTTTTTTCAGAATACATGTTTCATTTCCACACGCATGTTTTCAGAATACAGAACGGGATCCATATTGAAATAAAAAGAAACCAACTTTATCCAATTTTAGCACGCCCAAAACATTGCCATTGTCAGCCGCGAACCCATTGACCCTGTGTTGCTGCGGCACTGACAACATGGTCTGGCTTGCCCTACTGGCACCTGGCACCTTGCCAACTTCTGGCGCTGGCCCCACTGCGTTTCTGTGGTGTGTCTGTGCAGTTGGCACAGTGCCAGCACACCTGGACGACAGCGAGAATGTTGAGTGCCGTTGCAGGATACCCAGTGTAACCCTTTGTTGTGCGGGGGGTGTCTGTGAGTGGGTTCGTGTGGGTTTGAAACACTAAACTGAACTGAACTGACACTGTAGTGTAACTAAAGGTGATGTGTTTAGAAATTACTGATTGTTTTAAGTTTTGACTGATTTTAAGTAAATATTGTTTTGCACTGGAAGAACTGACAGAAATAAAAAGTTTGGATTGTTTATACAGAAAACACAAAACTGCTTTTGAGTCAGAAGAAAATGTAACATAAAACGCATTGTTTTTTTACTGTTGAAGATGTGAATAACTAGGTATCTTTTATGTCCTAAAACATGTTAAAGGAACTAGGGAAGGCTGGGTTGTTTTAAAAGTTTTTTTTGTTAACCTCAGGTAAAGTTTGGAGTGGTCCATTGGTGTTTGTTTTTATTGGTTGAGTCTTCAAATCAACATATTAGTTTTCATTGAAATATGAAACATAAATGTTTTTGTCATCACTCATTTTTCCTGTAAACACTGCCTTAAACCTTTGGACCATTTTCTTACCGCTGCAGCATGTTCATTTTCAAGTGCATTGCATGCAAAATGTTCACTCAGGTCATCTTTCCCAGCTTCGTATGTGCGCACCAATTCTGCCTGTAAAATGGGCAAAAAAGTTTTTGAGTGAATGTAAAAGGTGACAAAATAAATAATTGACATTACATGGTGTCACCAGTCCCGCACACTGGAAAATTTAAAGAAAAGTATGAAATATTTTACAAATTTTACAAATGTCATGTAAAATTTCAAAAGCGTGGTATGTTCAGTCGTAAGTGTCAAGTCACAACACTTGGCTGTGTTATGGGCATTGAAAATTTTTGTTACTTTTGAGTGATGGATGGATAATGTGACGTGCTTAGCAGGCAAGCAAAAGATCACTGAGAATTCCGGTAGATATTTGTATAATGGAACATTCAATAATGATTTTTCTCATTTTCACTTATCACTTAAAATTCAACTTGTCATTTGATCATCTGCAGGGGTATCTTGAATTTTGACCCTCCGAGATATCCTCCGGATAGATAGCTGAGCGGCCTTCGGGATAGATAGATAGCTTGAAAAAATTTTTTTTTGGGGGGGGTTGGGGGTAGGGTGGCAGAATTTACCATACCATACCGTACCATACCGCATTTTTGGGAAATTTACCATACCGTACTGTACCGTTTACCACACTTTTAGAAATTTACCTTACCGTACCGCGTACCAAATTTTCCAAAATTTACCATACCGTACCATGTACCGCACTCATTTACCGCAGAAAATGCGGTAAATTTTACTCAGATTGACATTAAATATGCCAATTTATTGATGACAATTAACGCGGTGTTTTGAATTTTTTTTTGCGCGCAAGCGCGCAAATTTCACAGCACTGTTTTCCTGATTTGGAGCCCTTTCATTTCAGTGATATAAGTCATGATTTACATTAGTATAATGTGTTTATAAAATCAAGCCATGTGCTTCAACACACTTTTAAGGTGTAAATTTCACTTACTTTTACCAATTTTTCACCCACTTTTAGTAATTTTTCTTCATTTTCTTCCTTCTACACCTTGAATCAACCTATATTTTGAACCCCTACATTGTGGGTAATGGAATTTTATGTCATCATACTGTTATTGTGTTCTTAAGTCCATTTATCAAAGTGTCACTGAATTTGGTGTCAATTTATGAAGTAAAAGTTCTCTGTAGTCCGGCACTGATACAGTTCTGACAATCGGAAACTTACCGTACCGTACCGTACCGCATACCGCACTTTACAGATTTACCGTACTGTTTACCGCAAAATAGTAAATTTACCGTACCGTACGGTTTACCGCAAGGCCGTACCGTCTGCCACTCTAGTTGGGGTTCTGGTGGTTCGATATATGGACTATTGCAGGGTGTAGAAGGAAGAAAAAGGGAGACAAATCGCTAAAAGTAGGTGTAAAATATCTCAAAATGGGTATACAAGAGCATATAGTAAATATAAAAAATAGCTGAAAATAGGTAAATAGGAACAAAAACTAGTATTTTGGAGGTGAAAATCTATAAAAAGGTATGAAAAATAGCGATTTGGAGCAGGGACGTACGCATGATTTTTGAGCAGGGGGGGGCGGATTGTATACGGAGCTTGGCGAATGGGGTGGTGGCACCCCCCCTCAAATTATGGCCTATAGTAAAGGAATGGAGCCATGGCGCTGGCGCCATTTGTAGGCGCCAGCAGGGGTCTCTAATTGGGGGGGGGGTAACCCCACCCCCCCCCCAAATCGCCCAGCTATCTACCTATCTGGAGCGATTTTTGAGAAACTATACCCCTCTGAGAATTTTCACTCAAAATCGCTATGTTTCATACCTTTTTATAGATTTTCACTTCTAAAATCATAGTTCTGGTTCCTATTAGCCTTTTTTCAGCTATTTTTAGTACTAAATGCTCTTGTATACCATTTTTGACACTTTTCTAATGCCATTTGACACCTGAAAATACATATTATAAAATGGGGTGCTGTTTGCGCACAGTGGTTAAAAATTAAAGTGCCCACAAGTACCGCCTCAGAAAAATGTAATTTCAGTCAAATTTTTCTGCCCGGCCCGGGAACGGGGGGGGCGGCCGCTCCCCCGCCCCCCCCCTGCATACGCCCTTGATTTGGAGCGAAAATTTGGGTATAGTTTATAAAAAATCGAAAAATTTTGCCTCCGGGATAGATAGATAGCTGAGCGGCCTCCGGGATAGATAGATAGCTGAGCGGCCTCCGGGATAGATAGATAGCTGGGCGGATTGGATACGGAGCCCGGCAAATGGTGTTGTGGCACCCCCGTCAAATTTGGGCCTAGAGTAAAGGAATGGAGCCATGGCACTGGCGCCATTTGTAGGCGCCAGCAGGGATCTCTAATGGGGGGGGGTTGGGGGTGGGTTACCCCCCCAAATCGCCCAGCTATCTACCTATCTGGAGCGATTTTTGAGAAACTATACCCCAATTTTCGCTCAAAATCGCTATTTTTCATACCTTTTGATAGATTTTCACTTCCAAAATCATAATTCTGGTTCCTATTTGCCTATTTTCGGCTATTTTTAGTACTAAATGCTCTTGTCTACCATTTTTGAGCTTTTTTACACCTACTTTTAACAATTTTCTCCCTTTTCTTCCTTCTATGCCCTGAAAAAGCCTATATATAGAACCACCACAACCCCCCCTAACCCCCCCAACCCCCAAGAAAAATTTTCAGCTATCTATCCCTCTGGAGGAGCGATTTGCTGTCAATCCAACCACTCAGAGGGTCGAAATTAAAAACACCCCTGGGCGCCAGCGCCATGGCAGTATTGGCGTTGGTGCCAACGTCTACCATATAGGTATCTATTTATACCTATGTATATATGGTACTAGGTCCGCTTTTGGCACTGTTGGACACTTTTCTAATGCAATAGTAGTGGGAGTGGGGATTATTTTTTGTCATGCATAGATACATATACACAAAAAATGCTAAATCTGTTTGCACACCACAAGTGCACATTTAAAAGTGACGCCCCCCGCAATTTACTGAAGCTCGTTTCGCTCACGCTCAACGAGCTTCAGTTGCGGGGGGCGTCACTTTTAAATGTGCACTTGTGGTGCGCAAACAGATTTAGCATTTTTTGTGTATATGTATCTATGCATGACAAAAAATAATCCCCACTCCCCAGAATTTTAGAATATAATGGTTGTAATTAATTGATAGAGACACTCATTTTTCATCATGGATGTGGATGAAGTTTTGAAAAAATATTGGAACAATGCTGGGCAGGCCGGTGCTTATTCAAGCGGAAGGAATTTGTGGAGAGTGTTGAAAGACGACGGTTACAATATTTCATTACCATATATTCAGAAATGGTTAAGTAAACAACATGGATATTTACTTAACAAAGCAATATCAGAGAAACCAATCAAACCTGGTATTAGTTCTAGACACCTGTTCCCATCTGTAGGAACTGTAGCATGTGATATTATGTATTTAACTCAATTTTTTAAAGGGGCTCCTTTTAAGTATATGTTAGTAATGGTTGAATGTTTGACAGGTTATACTATTGTGATAGCATTAAAAAATATTACGGCAGCAAATGTTTTTAGAGCGTTTCAGAAAGGTATAGTTGAATATAAAACACCTGTGTACACAATACTTACTGACAATGGGAAAGAGTTTCTGGGAGCATTCGATACAGGGCTTGGGGAATTACGATTGAAGCACAGTTTTACGAGTCTTTATTCTCAACATAAGACTGTTCAGGCTGAGAAAATGATTCGCATTATACGCCTACGTGTGTCTAGATATCTCAATACATATAACAATACATCATTGTTAGATGCTATAAATAAGGTGGTACAATCCTATAACCTTGAAAGGCAACCGTCACTCGGATTTATTAGTCCATCCGAGGTTGTTTACTTTGATATTTTTAGCTTACAGATTGCAGATAATATATTTTTCATTCTTACAGGTAACAAAATACAATTATTTGAGAGTTCAGGAGGCTTTTGCTGTTTCAAAGCAGATTAGAGATACTAAAAACTTACCCAATAATTATTACCCACCAAAATATGCGGTTGGAGATAAAGTTTATATAAGAGAAAATTTGGCTGCAAATAAATTTCGAAAAATTGGGGAGTCTCGATATATTAGAGATCCATGTCTTGTGGTGAAAGTAATCGATACCGAACCTTTTCATAGTTACGAGCTTAAGAGTGTAACGAGTGGCTTGACCATTTTGGGTAGTTTTCAAGAAAATAGATTAATACCCGCTACAGATATAAATTATGAGTGATTCACATGAACTAATTGTAGATTTGTCTCAATGTAGTTGGGAAAATGGTGGGGCTTCATGCAAGTTCAATTTATCACCTCCATTTATACTTGATACAAGTGTTCCATGGCAGGTGGCGATAAAACACTTTTATTTTTCCCCCTACTTTTCTATATTACATAAATCTGATGCTTATTTTACTCTAACACTTTACGATCAATTAATTATAAAGGATGTTAAACGATTTCCATTTCCAAATATGTCAGTTTTTTCAATGGATGATTTTAGAAATAATATGAATGCAATTTTCAATACACCTGAGTTTACCCAATACTATTGGCAACTAGGACCAGAAAGTTCCAAGATTACCTGTTATTGTGATATAAAATGGAGTAATGATGGTGTACATTTTTATCTCCGGGCTCCGGAATTGGAGAGAAGACCACTACAAAGGGGATTACGTATGGTCTTTGGTTTTAGTCCAGTTTTAGCTCAAAAAATGGGGTTCATGAAACGTATTGTATTCGATTGGGAGGGTTACAAAGAAGGTCATAATGAGGTATATTCAATTCCTAATCCGGATATAGATTATGGTTATCATTGGATAAAAATTCAATCAAATATATGTGAAAGTGTTAGAGTTCATAATTCATATGAACGATTGTTTGCAATTATTCCTCGTATTGTATCAAATGCTTTGGGGTCTATAATACGTGGTTCAGTATCAAAAATTGATAGCACTGGTAAACCAGGTGTGATTGATTTACTTTCTACAGAAAAAATTGTGGGTTTTGAGTCACGTGATTATATTCTTCCTGATGGGGTTAGGTATTTAGATACACGCGCATTGCCCCTATATGCATTGTCTTTTGACTTTTTTTCTGAGCTTAACAGAGCTGTTTCTTTGGATAGTCGACAGGCTATATATAAAACGCCACCTATTGGATATATCATTTTGGAATTTAAAAGAAAATAAATTGATAAAATGTCTGATCAAGATTACATACTCAATCCAGCCTTTTTGGAACCCTCTCAACCGGGTTTAATAAGTTTGATGGCTTCCCCAGCTGATCGTTTTGGGTTGCATGTTGCTCCTTGGTATAACGACTCAAGAATGGAGGTTTCAAAGATACAAGCAAGGTAAGTTAACTAATTATGTTTCTAATTTTAACTAAACAAATATTTTGTTTGTTTACAGGAATTATACTGCTGATACGATTTATGGACAAAATGTTACCGGGGTACATACCCTGCGAGGATTAATCAGTGGGCAAATGAAACCAGGTAAAGTAGATTCAAAGGATGTGATTACATTTCGTGGTGATTCATATGTAAACAGGAAGAGTCGTGCACCCCGTAAACGTAAAGCTCCAAGTGATGTTGTATATAAACCAGAAGATTCTAGTATTTCTAAAACACTTGATGAAAGTTTTTCAAGTGTTGGTGAAGTTCCTAGTATTGATAAAACAGAAGTTTCTCCAGATAAAAAAAAGCGTAAAACTAAAAAATAATGGATACTAGAATTATTCCAAAACAGACACCTAATTTATTGGACAGCCGGTAAAGTTATTTACTATTTAAAATATTTTTCTTTATTTTTTATACATATTTTTTCCAGATGTGATTTGTTTGCTGAAATACCTACAATTTATGAAGTCAGTGAGAAGCTTGATTATACAATAAAACCGAATGTTGTAACTCCAACATTTGTTACATTCGATATTCCTGTCGTTAGTGATTTGATGAATATGATTAGAATTAATAATTTAATCAATAATAATTAATTCCAATTTCACCCCACCCTTCTAGAGTCATACGTTGTTCACCAGCCCCAACTTTTTGTTGTATTTTAAATTCCAATTAGTTGACCCAACAGGTGTAAAATTACCCCCAGGTTTGATTACTGTATTTTATTTCAGTTTTTTCTTTGAATAATATAATGGAATAAATTACAGGTAAAAAAGTGGCAATCGCGAATGCATTCCCACAGTCTGCTATTGCAGATTTAATTGTGAAGGTTTCTGATCGAATTGTTTGTGGATATGATGGGGCTTATTCCCAATTGGGTTATTTTGCTACGACATTTGGACACTCGAAGGAAAATTTGGAAAATTTTCAGAAAGAAACTGGTCTTTATCAGATGGATGGAGATAATTATGATTTGAATGGTAGGATTAAACCTTGGATGTATATATTTTTATAGAAAATACCCACAAATATGTTTCCAGATGATTTGAATCCTGGTTTCAAGTATCGACATTCCATCGTTTTCAATGGGGAAGGTTCAAAGGAGACAGAATGTATATCACGTCTGTTTTGGCCAATGACATTTCAGAGAAAATTGCTTGTCCCCGGTCTAAAGATAAGCGTAGAAATTAGGTGGGCAAACGATCGTCGGATTATTCAGACTAGTGACACTACTCTTACACCTAAAATAAAAATTTTGGAGTCAGACTTACTGATAGAACGTTACAGTCTACAACCGGAATTAGCTGATGCAATTTTTTTAAAATATAACAACACTAATGTTGTTAATTATTCATACAAAGGTTTAAAGATATTTGGACCAATGTCATTTTCATCTGGTATATCGCAAATTGATACTCAAGTTGTGAGCGGTGTCAGACCGGATGCTATGGCTATTTTTTTTGTTGAATCGGATCGTGATCGGGGAGAATATAATAAATCTCCTCATAAATATTCAAATTTGGGGATAGTTTCCAGTCAGGCATCATTTGAGGCAATTGATAGGGTACCTACAAATCCTTATCTAACAACTATGCCAAAATCAGAAGGTGACCCAGCAATTTTACAACAAATGTATGGGAAACTGCTGGAGTTGCAAGGAGCATACAATAATAATGTTTCCTCAATTGTAACATTTAAGGACTTTGGGAAAAATGCAACGGTGTTGCCGTTTATTTTTCAGGCTCATGGGATAAATAACGCTAGTGCTAATGTCCCAACAGACACAGGTTATTATTTCATATTTTTCTCATTCCTGTTAAAAGCCCCCTTTATTTATTCTATATTCAGGAAATACGAGAGTTAAAATAGAATTAAAGGAGCCGCTGAAAAGGACGTACCATATGTATTGTATTTGTATACAGTCACAGATCCTGACGGTTGATATACACAGGTCATGGGCGATATATTTTATTTAATTATTTTTATTTAATTTGTTTCATTTTTTATATTTTTTCAGAAATATACATCAATCGAGTCTTTTGGCCCAAGGGACTTAAAATGGAAGTTCGTCAATTACATCATCTTGTGATTAATTCAAAGATGGTTAAATTTTATCGAGGAATTTACTCTCAATATGATCTTGGCAAAAAAATTGTTTTAAATTTAAATGAAAAAAATTTTTTTTTCATTATTGATCATAACCATTTCACCGCTGGAATAATTGATTATACAACTTCAAAAAATGTTATAATTTTTTTTGATAGTTTAGGTGGTAATTTGTTCAGGACCCCATTTTTATCAGAATTTTTTCAGATGTATGGGGATGTTAATTTCTTCTCATATCCAGTACAATCTAAAAATAGCAGTATTTGCGCACAATTTTGTTTGTTTTTTATTTACCATTATTTGAAAAATCCTGATTGGGGGTATATAAAGACATTGTTCACACGAAATGTTTCATTAAATGAGGATAGTTTTACCAAGTGGTTTGAAACTTATTTTGGAAAAATAAAAAATGGAAAATGAAATAAAAAAAATGAAAAGTTTTTTTGATACCGAAGAAGATAAACAAAGACAGGATGATACATCTGATTTAGTAAAAGCTATGAGCCTTTCTAATAATGGCAAGAGTTATTTTACTGGAATTTTTTTGGGTTCGAGTAGTAGTGGAAAATCCACCACAATATTGAATTTCATTGAAAATTGGTCTATGGTTCGTCCTGGAAGAGAACTTCTCGGTGTGATACTTTTTGCGCAGGATGAGCAAACAACAGACAAATATCAAAAACTACTTCATTCATTATCAATAAATTTTTCTTCTGAGATAGGTTATAATGTAGATTGGAAACTCAGTGATTACTCCTGGGCTGTAACTAGAAATCAGTCTGAGGATGTATTGTGTGTAATTGAAGATATGGCATCTTTATTGAGGAGCTCAAAAGAGGTGCATACATCAATTCGTGACATTTTTGAGCGAATTAGTCATCATGATGAATTATCTTGTATACTCACACTGCAAAGTACTAATGGTACTGGTAGTATAAAAAATTCTTTAACGCCGATTATTGATAATTCAACATACTTATTTTTGTCAAGTATGACTTTAGGTACAAGTATATTAACAGAATTACAAAAGCGATTTTTTAGTGGATTGGGTGGTGTTTTACACAATATTTGTCAATTAGCTTTTGCTCGCTATAAATATGGTTACCTTGTTTGTTCAGTCAACACATTTTCAGATTTAAAATATAAGGTTCGAAGTGGTATAACCTCTACTTCACTTGAAAAACCACCAATTTTTTTCTCGATTGATACTAGCTATGCCTGAAAAAATGAAGTATGAAATAAATGGAATGGTTTTAATTAAAGCTAATGATTATCAAAAATTATTAGATAGATTGAAAATTTTTGAAAATAAAGTCCGAAACAATCAAGTTTCTCATGCAACAAGTGATAATAAGGATAATATTATTGAGTCAACAGAACGTTAGTTTACAAAAAATTTGTGTCTTTTTTAAACCATATTTTTGAAGATTTTAACATATATTTAACTTTTTTAAATTAGCCCTGGAAATTCCTGTGTTGTTAATATAAAGAAAATTGTATAGAAATTGATAATTAAAAACAGTGTATTCCTGTGTTGTTAATGCAAAGAAAATTGATAAAGAAAATCGAACACAACTCACCACACATACCACCAACTCAGTGTCAGTTATCTTACCTGCTGAACTGTAAGACACATATATTATACTATTGAAACTTACCTTTATATACAGAGAAACTTGAAGAACCACATGAAGATGTCCAGCCGCCAAAACTCAGTAAAACTGAAATGGAAAGAACAGGAAACGGATTTAATTCTGAGATGAATGAAAATAACAATGTTGAAATAATAAGAAAGGATTTTCAATCTTACATTGATGACCCAGCAATTACGAAATCTGCAACAAAGATTTATGATATATTGACTCAAAGTTTAGGGAAAGGATGTGAGTTAGATAAAAGTGGAGAACTCAAAATATTAGGTAAAACAATAAATTTAAATAAAATACTTGAAATAATATATAAAAGGAAGAGAAAGATAGGAAAGGAAAATTTGAGTGCAGTTGAAGGTCTAAAAACTTTTTTACATTTATTATGTGATGAAGCCACCGAAGTCAGCGTCTTCTACCACCGAATCCAGCAGCTCCAAGACCGTAGTGAGAAACGGCCTTTAGAGTGGTTGATTTCCCGTTGTAGCCGAACGTCCACTTGTCGACAGCCAAGTTGAGTTTATTTCGTGGTTGCGTGTTGAAAGGGGTTCGAAATTGTTTCAGGTACTTTATTTGATCAGATACAGCCAAATATAAAAGCGCAAAGCCTAGCGAGCTTCCTAGTCGAAGTTTCTATCGCTAGCTTATTTTCGTTCAGAAGCTTGGGGTCCGCAGACTGAAGTAAAAACTCTCAAAGTAGCTAAGACACGGAAATCACGTATAGAAAAACAGCTACAGTAATTTCCTAATACAAATGCACAAATAAGACATAAATGCAACAAATAAACACATCTAGCCGAAACAGTTGCCTTATACTGCGCGTGCATACATTCAAATAATTATGGTAAAGAAATACCAGGTACAAATTGGGCTAATAGAAAACTATTAATCTTGAGAGGCGCGAAGTCGGCAAACTCGGCCGATTTACTAATTTGGTTCAATTTGTCAGAAAACATTGACGCACATTGGAACCAATATGATAGGGTTAGGAAATTATAATTAGTGGTGCAAATGTTCCTAATGACGTAAATAAAACATGGTATATTCAACACAACAATAATAATCACTTCCTGAAAACGTATATTTCATAATTAACAAATTGGGACTTATTTGGAGTAAATGGGTATTGTAATTGAGCAGAGTCTTTAATATATTTGATTGAGCGGGGTATTATAATTATTAAGTAAATATGAATAGTTGTGAGCGAGGTTATGACAATTATGCCTATGCGAAGGGCTTTGTACAGTAAATGCTAGTTACACACAGGGCACCATTTCTCTGTTAGGACGCTGGCCTAGATAATTACGCAGAACATAAATATTTACAAGTTTTGACTTTCTCAAATTGCAAGTAAACCATGTAAATGTATATATAATAATAATCAGAAAATTACGGCGAGTTGAATGAGCCTAATTTCATATTAATACACCTAATAATAACTTATTTGACTTTTTAACCTAAATATTTCACATAAACATATCTATTAATCATAAAACACTTTCCTAATTAAATATTCTCCATGGATAAATAATATAGTGCAGGAAATATAATTTGATATCTTGCGTGGTAAATAAATATAGTGCATGAAAAGTAAATTAGTGCAAATAAGTAAATGTGCGAATATGAGCCTAATTATCAATTCTCTGTATTTCTTTATCCATCCATTTTGCCACGGTCAGCACACTCCGGGCGGAAGAGTTGCTGCACCCCTTTGTTGCAGCAACGTCACATGCTGGTGGTGGTGGGCGCCAAAGTGATGAGTGGCGTTTCCACAGTCGCCTCGGTGGTGAACGTGGTCGTGCGCGAAGTCGTGGGCGTGCGTGAAGTTGCAGGTCCGGTTGCTGGTGATGCCAACGCCGACCTAGCCTGATGATGAAGCAGGTAGTTGCCCGTGTCGCTTCCTGCGCGTTCGCGTGTGGTGAATTTGCGGATATCAGGCATGTGAACACTGTCTCTGTTCCTGGCTCTGACTTGTCCCTCATCAGCTGAACTTTCATCTGGCTGAACGTATGCTGATAGTGACTTTGCCATTCTGTCCTCTGTTTCTGCTCTCCTGGCAAATCTGACGGACTGTGTTGAGTTGGATCTGGCTCTCCTCTTGATTGCTGGTCTCAACTCTGTCTTGCGCACTTTCCTTTGTGGATAATTGGTCTCTTTCTGAGTTGATTTCTTGATAGTATATCTGATGGCTCTGAAGCATAGCCATATGCATTTGAACGGGCACACTATGCATTTCCATATGCATGTGTATACGCATGGTGGAATCACTGGTTTCCCTGTGGCAATTCTCCAATTGTACCATAGGTATCCTGCAGCTACGATTCCGGCTATCAGGATTGTGATTCCCAGCAGCATTGCGATTGTGTTGATAATCACTTGAAAGGGTCCTTTCAGCATTCCTCCCATAAAGTTGGTGTACCCTTTTGACACTCCAGATATATAGTGACCATACGCTTTGTCGATTCCTGCTGCTGTTTGTCCAATTCCAGCTCCAATGCCTTCTATTGAATTTCTGATCACTCTGGGATCCAATGACATGTCTGCTGTGTAATCGATCAACTGGTTTTGCACATGCTCTAAGTTCTGTAGTCTCTGAATTTGGCCTCTGACATCCATGAAATTGGTCGCTCTGTTGACAATGTTGGTGAACAGGTGAGGCGCGTCAAACGTGAAGGCCTGCCACTGTCCTTTCCATGTCATTTCAATTGGCGTCTCTGTGACATGCACCATTCCATGTGCGGACTTCCATTGTCCATGCTCATTTCTGTACAGGTGCGGTGTAGTGTGGCTGCAGTCCTCTTCTGGTGATTTCTCCACCAAGTCTCTGCTGCCTGGGCTTTTGAACCATAAGGGCCCGTCTTTGTCCAATCTCATTGGTGTGTATTTGTAGCATGTCTCTCCCACTTTTCCTGTCTGATAAACTATGTATGGCTGCACTTCCTTGCATTCCCAAAACATAATTGCTTCTCCAGCCCATTCTGCATGAACATCCTGTCTTCCCAGCATGGCTCGAATCCCCAATGTTGGATCGATGCGGAAAAGCTGAGTCAACATGTCCAGCTGGTTCTTGCGAAGTTGACATAGCTGATGCCATACAATCGCAAATTGTGCTTGAGTCATCTCTCTGACCACATGTTGCAGGAACTGAAACTTGGAGTTTCTGTCGTCCAATCTGGCATACAATGTTCCACTGATTGTCGACTCTCTTGCCTCCACTATCTTTCCTGGCATTGCCCATTCCACAGGCACATCTTCTCTTCTGTCAAACTGGATGAATACACCTCCTTGATCGGTGTAGTATGTGTCTCCTGGAACACATTCTGAGCCAATTGGTCTCTTTGTCTTGTTGCTGTGGGAGTATGCTGCTTGCAATTTTGACACAATAATTGTCTGGCCAGATATTTCTGATTTGAATCTGCCAATTCTCTCATATGCACATTGATGCTTGAAGTTCTCTGTATCCCACACTGTGATTCCATAATTGTGGTCTCTGCAATGTCCCATCATGGCTCTGCACTGGCTGAAATCTTGCAAGTCGCTGATTACAGTCTTTCCATCGAGTGAAGCCACGGTTCCTTCTTCCATGTAGAAGTTACTAACGACATTTTCTTTGTCATGACAACACCATGAATATTCCACATTCAAGGTTTGATTGGTTGTCCACACTCTGGGTTCCATTTCCACCAAAGGTGTTCCTCTGAACATCTTGTGAATTCTTGCATAGTTACAGGCTACCACGCCAACTTGTTGGTATTTCTCAAAATTGCCTGTAATGCCTTTTGCTCCCCAGAAACTGGTGTGTGTGATGATTTCTTTGATTCTGATGTAGCATCTGTATGCTTTCTCTTTCTGTGGAATCTGTCTCTGTGCATAAAGTGTAACTTTCATTGCCTTGACAAAATTCCTTGGTGGGATATGGCACTGCACTTCTTCAGGAACTGTAAGCGCATGTCCATGCCTTCCACTGGTGCAAATTTGATACTTCTGGCTTTGTGAGCTGATCACTTGTTCCACAGGATGATCCTTAATTGCATCCTTGAATCTCTCATAAGTCTGCATTTCTCTGACAGATTTTGGTGGCCATTCTGAAGGCAAAGGCGGCAATCCATGATGCGCTGCCAATGATGGTGGCCTTACTGTCGAGGTTTCTAGAACGTATGTTCTGGAAAATACTTCGCTGTAAGCTTTGCCGGCTTCTCTCAGCGTTGCTGACTCTGACATGCCTGTCAGCATCAACACCATGCACAGTATTCCAATCACCAGACTGCTGGTAGTTGCTGTGGCTTTCCCTGTTGCACTCCTCAGGACTCTATCCGATGTTGAGTTCCTCTGAGCAGGATTTTGTACAGAGTCTCTGTTTGAGCTCTGATTTCTGACATGCTTCTGGACAATGGCTGGGTCCAGTAAATCCACTTTAACTGTCACTGCTGTCTCTGGGATATCCATTGTCTTTGAATTGATTTCCAGCGGATACAATTGATTGAGTGGTCTGCTAACCACATTTCTGTTGGCAGTTCTGATTTTTGCTGAGCGAATCTGACCATCTTTGCTGGGCTCTAACTGCTCGATGCGACCCATCTTCCATGCACCTCTGGGCATGTTCTCTTCATAAATCAGCACAACTTCATTTACTTTGGGTTCTTGAGTCGCTGTCAATCTGCCATGTTTGTGCGTCACCTGAGTTCTTTCCCTCAAGCTCGGAATGTACTCTTGATGCCATAAGTCCCAGAACTTATCCAAAGTTTGCTGGGTTGTCTCCCAATATTTCTGCAGTTTCGCTGCGTTATCCATTCTGGGCACAAATTCTCCATCTTTGTCTGCATCAAACTGTGGTGCTCCAATCTGACCTTCCCCTGTCAGGAAGTCTTTTGGCGTCAGCACTCTGAGGCTCTTTACATCACCATAGATGTAAGAGATTGGCCTGCTGTTGATCACTGCCTCGACTTCTGGCAGAAGTGTCAACAATTCTTGCAGGGTTAACATTCTGTGCCCCACAGCTGCCTTGAAATGTTTCTTGGTGATGCCCACCATTCTCTCATAAACTCCTCCCTGCCATGGTGCCATAGGAGTAGTCATGTTCCATTGGATTTGTTGCTGTGAGCAGTAAGTCTGTACTGCTCCACTTTTGACCATTTCTGACCATTCTTTCCCAGTGTTAATGGCCTTGTCAGTGCTTGTGCTGAGCACTTTCTCTGTCAATCTGAATTGCGTTGCATTGTCTGAAATCACTGCCTCAGGCTTTCCGCGCCTGGCGATGAATCTCCTGACTGCGTTCAGGAATTCTTGTGCTGTCATATCCAGCACACTTTCCAGGTGAACTGCACGTGTCACCATACATGTGAACAAACAAATCCACATTTTCCTGTGATCTTTGTCCACTTTGTACCAAACTGGTCCCAAATAATCCAAACCCGTGTACTGGAACGGTCTGGCTCTCTGAACTCTGGTTTCTGGTAAATCTGGCATTGGTGGAAGCTGGTACGGCTTCGCTCCCAATTTCTTACAGGTTGGGCAGGTTCTCGTCACATTGTAGATTACCCGTCTGCCCTGTGTAATCCAGTACTTTTGTCTGATCGCTGCCAATGTATGTTGCACTCCTGCGTGCATCAATTTCTCATGCTGGTCTCTGACAATCAGCTGAGTCACTGTAGCCGTTGCTGGCAACAGTATGAGTGGCACTGTGACCTCCTGTGGGTCTGTATGCTCCATTCTGCCGTGGCACTTCAGGATTCCATCCTGATGCATTTGCACATTGAGCCATTTGATCAACTGCTGGTCTGCAGCTGCTTTCTTGCCATTCTGGCTGCCTTTACTGTGGCCTGTTGCCAGAATCTCTACCACTCCTTTGTAATGATTCTGTTGCGTCACTTTGATCCAATATTTCAACGCAATCTCTCTCTCTTCAATACTGATAATTCCCTGTGGTTTTATTGTACCACAGATACTTTTCATGATTTCTGACAATCCATTCTGACTGTCATTTTTGCTGCGCTTTTTGTGCATCTGTCGCACAAATCTCATCACGTATACTGTTGCATCCAGTAACTTTGTCAGTGATGAGAATCTCTGAATCTCAATTCCCAATGGGTTGCTTTGCTTGCTTTCATCAGCTTGCACATTGCTGGCATCTGGGTCACTGACCACCTGCTGTGTGGCGCCCAGGTAAATTGGACTGGCTTTTGGGAATTTGAGCTCTTCTTTCTTGATTTCTGCCATTACTTCTGGCGTGACTGGCTCCACTTTTGGCTCTGGCCATTCTCCAGTCATTAGCCATTCTGGTCCCTTCCACCACAGGTTACTGCCTTCCAACTCTGACATATTCATGCCTCTTGTGGCCATGTCAGCTGGGTTCTCCAGTCCTGCGATGTGTCTGATGTGCATGTTCTCTGTCTCACTCTGAATTTTCCTGATTTCATCCAATCTGTTCTTGACAAAACATGCCAGTGGCTTCGCTGTTGTTAGCCACTTCAGACAACAGGTTGAATCTGACCATACAACTGTTTGACTGAATTTGACGTCCTTGAGCTCCTTGTGAATGAATTTCGACATTCTGCTGCCGATCAACATTGCTAACAATTCCAGCCGTGGAATTGTCACTTCTGGTTTCTTTGGAGCGAGTCTCAATCTGGAGTACAGCAGGCTTGACGTGCCGCTGTCATTTTCTGTTTTCTGGCATATGTATGCCGCTGCGCTGTATGCCATTGCTGAGGCATCGACGAAGATGTGCAGTTGTGCATCTGCACCACTCTGATAATTCAGATTTCTGTTGAACTTGATCTGTCCAACCTTGAGCAATTCTGTCTCCAATTGCTGCCAAATTGCTGTCTGTTCCTCAGACAGGGGAGTATCCCACTCTTTGGCACTTGGTCCTGAATGCCATAACGTTTGCAAAAATCTCTTTGCTGGCAGTAGGACAGGACTGACGAGTCCCATTGGATCAAAACATCCCGCAGTCACTTTTGCAACTGTCCTTTTCGTGGGAAGTTTGATTTTCTGGTCAGTTTCTGATAATTGTGATTGCTGAACTGTCTTTGGCGTTTTCAGCCACATCTGGTCGCTTTCTGTGTCCCATTTCATTCCTAGGACTGTTGTGACAATTTCCTTGGCCACATCTGACTCTGCTAATTGCCAAGTAAAGCTCTTGTTGTTGCTGTTCCATTCTCTCAGATTCATCTGTGCTTCTGTGAACAGCACTTTGGATTCCTGGTACAGTTCAATTGCTTTCTGCTCTGTGTCCACACTGAGGATCAAATTATCCACATACAGATTTTCATCGATCAATTTTGCATTCTCTGTGCCAGCTTGATTTAGGTGGTATCTGACTGTCAGCGCCAGCAGCGCTGGGCTGCAAATTATACCAAATGGTACTCTGGCAAATCTATAAATCTGAATGTTATCCTCCATGGATGGTTTCGTGGGATCCTTGTACCACAGAAATCTTGTCACGTCTCTGTCACTGTCTTGCAGACTGATCTGCAGAAACGCTTTCTCTATGTCTGCGACCAGGGCGATTCCATGCAACCGGAATCGCATCAGCATTCCTACCAGCTGTGGTAGTATCACTGGACCGCGGTACATGCACTCGTTCAAGCTTGGCATGCCTGGCGGTTTTGCTGAGGCGTCATATACCTCTCTGACCTTTGTGGTAGTTTTCTCTGGCGTTATCACTGGTTGATGAGGCAATATATGGAACTTTCTGCCATCCATAATATCCTCTTGAACTTTCTCAATCACTCCTTGCTCCTCTTGTGCTTTCATGATTGTCTGAATTTTCTCCAATAATTCTGGGTCTCTCTTGAGCCTGTTGGTGAGGTACCTGAACCTCTTGAACGCCATTGCTTTATTGTCTGGGAGTTCATGCAAATTCGGTTTGTTCATGAACTTTACAGAGTACCGTCCATCTGGGTTTCTCTGTACACTCTCATTGAATTGCTTGATGGCCTCATCATCCTCGACGAGGTCTGGCTGGTCCATTATGCCAATGGTATCCAGTCTGTCCATGTCTTTGACATTTGGTACAGGAGCAATTGACAACGGTGCTTCCTCGTACCACTTTTCTCTCTGAATTTGATGCACAATTGTGTTGACCACCACCGGATATGCGCCATCCGTGGTCCATTGATTTCTGTTGCTTGTCAGCTGCCCACCTCCCATCAGCAATCCCAATTCTGATGGAATGACATACAATCCTGACGGAAGTCTGGTGGTGCTGGTGTTTCTGGACATCAAGTCCCAGAAATAATTCAAGCCCACTATAATGTCTGGCTTGAACTTGCACTCTGTCCCTTTTTCCTTGGGAATTCTGTCTGCAAAGTAACTCTCATCCGGGAAGTACTTCTGCAGGTACTTTTCGTCCTGTTCTGATACAGGCACTTTGACTTGTTCTGTGGTCAACGTCGGGACCACATCTGCCACCATTTCCACTTTCTGGCCATTTCTAAGCCGCATTCTGAATTCCACTTGCTGTACTACTTTATAGTGCGGCTTTTCATTTCCGAATGTGTACACCTGGATGTGGTGTTCACCTGTACTCTTCAAATTGAGTTTCTTGGCCACTTTCTCTGACATGTACGTTCCCTGGGATCCTGTGTCCAAGAACGCTTGAATCTGTAGTGGTGGCTGTTCAGGCTCCATCTCTGTATCCATTTCTGAAGCCTCAATCACGGTTCTGGCTGTCATCAGCATTGACATATTTCTGTTTACTGACAGGTTCACTGACGTATTCTGTTGCTTTGTATTTGGTTCTGTAACCACTGTGCTGGATATAGTTTCTGTCTCTACCACTTCTGGTCCAGCTTCTTCCACAGTGACACAATTCACTGTGGCCTTTCTCTGTTGGCTCTGTGCTGGTCGACCGGCCGTCGGCACAGACTTTCTGCCATTGTTTGCTGATTGCTGGCCATTCTGTTGACCATTTGCTTTGAATGCTGGAATTTGCCGTCCAGCGTTTCCATTGCTGTTGTCACCAAATTTCTCTGGGCACACCGCAGTGTGGTGCCTATTGGACTTGCAATAGAAGCAATTTCTCGTGAATTGACATTGATTCATGTAATGCCCTTTCTGCAGGCATCTCAGGCATCGCTCTGCCTTTGACAAAATCACTCTCCTTTCTCTGGCAGTTTTGAACTTTGGACACTTATCATTAAAGTGTAATTGCTGTGTGTCATTGCAGAACACACACGGTCTCCCAGGATTCATAAATCCAGCCTGTGGTGCACTCTGACCATTCTGGATCACAGACATGCTCCCTGTGCTGGTCCTTGGGTTCTCTGGCCCTCTGAATCGATTCCCATTGCCTTGGAATCGATTATTGAATTGCTGTGCGCGGGGATTATTCCCAAATCCTTGGCGCGATTGCTGCACTGGTGCCTCAGTTTGCTGTGCGTGCTGTACAGCCTCACTGAGCGCTAGCTGCTGGCCAAACAGCTTTCTGAACTTTTCCACCGTCAAGGCTTCCTCAGTTCCCTGTTCCTTCTGGATTTCTCTGAGAACCTCGGGTGGCACTTTCTGTTGTAGCTGGCTCAACAGCATTGGATGTTCCACTGATTCACCCAGTGACTCCAACTGCTGGAGCAGCCTTTCAATTGCATCGAACAAAATTCTCATATCCTGACAGGTATTTCTGGCCTGTCGCAGCTTCATGATATTACTCATCAGCGTGTTCCTGACCACAACTGGCTGGTCATATCTCTTTTTGAGCATTGCAATTGCGGGTGCATAATTTTCTGCGGTCACACTCAATCCACTGATCATGCCAAATGCTGAGCCTTTCAGCAAGCTCCTCAAGTATGAGAACTTGGAAATGTCCTCCAAATCTGTCCGATTGTGAATGTGGGATTCGAACATTTGCCACCATGATCGAAATTTGACAATTTCCCCAGTAAACTGTTCCACTTCCAGTTTTTGCAATTTGACGCTCTTTGCTGTGGTTGCATTGGTTGAACTGGCTCCCGGAGCAGCTCCCTGAGCTGTCAGAGCCATCTGTGCAGCCATCTGCTGTATGAATGCTGTATTGACTTCATACATGGTATTTCCGCTCTGTTGCTGGATCATGTCTTGCAACTCTTCGATGTATACATTCATGGCTACAACTTTCTGTGTCACCAAGTCTGACATATTTGCATATTCCTCATATGAGTCTTGGTATATCTTCTGTTCTTGTTCCATTTGGTCGGGCTCGTCAATGTCTTTGACGACATCCCTCCATGCGTCAAATTGAGTTCTCACTGCAGTCATTGCACTTTCCAATTTTGCACCCTCCTGTTTGACAGATGCAATCACTCTTCTCATTTCTGTTCTCTTTTCATCCTTTGATGCTTCCGCAAATAGTTCCAGGTCATATTTGGCAAATTCTCTTGCCAATCTACTTTCCACCCTGTGCTTTGCTGGCCCCAAGGTCTTTCTGATGTGACCCGTTGGCGAAACCATTTTTGCTGATGAATTTTCCTTCACTGTTTCTCCTTTATAGTGCGTCTCCTGTGACGCTTGTGACGCTTCTCTGCGTCTTTTTGTGCAGTGCTCTGTGCACCACGGATTTGTTGTGCCACGCACAATACCAATGCAGTCCTACAGGCCTCTGACGTGTTCTCACGCGTTGACCTTTACTGCACTGGCACCAGGTGTGTTCCTAAAGCCCCTGACGTGATTGTTTACACGCGTTGACTTCAACACACCGGTCAAATCCACCTGGACAATAAACAATTTATTTGCCCAGCAGTGTGCGCCCAAAGAGGGTCCATACACACTCTTCCTGAGCGCTCTGGCGCTCTTTCTGGCACGCCTGTGTGCCTTGTGACCACGCCGGCCACTTGCTTCCTGAGCGGCTCCTGTGCCGCTGTGCGCAGTGCTGCGCTTGCCGTGTCGCCCGTGACACGTTTCTGTGCACTCTGGTGCACTTTCTGATTCTGGGCAGTGTTTCTGTTCACTGCTCTGCAATTGCGCCTGTGCAATGCAGAATTCTGGCACTTTTGTGCTGTCTGATCTGATGGTACCGAGCAGGCACAGCGTGTATATTTGATGGGAGCTCCGCAAAGCCCCTACACGCTACCAAGTATCCTAATACTTGGTTTTCAAATCCACTCTCTGTCAGCTACAGCCCTCTGTCAGCTACAGCCCTCTGTACACTGATACCCCTACTTTTGCACTTCCGAGGTATGAGTCCACTCTTACCCAGTGGAGCGAGGGACCTCCGCGAATGCCCAAAAACAGCCCTTTGACTAGCGTGGCTCTGTGGCGATCCTGTCTCCGTCAGGTCACCCTCCCTTGGCATAGGAAGGACGTGCGAGCGGTCACTGGCGTCCAGATGTCCAGGAACGTCTAGCGAAAGTTTGACCACCGTCCGACAATGACTCCTTGTCAAATGCCGGTGCCGCCCAGCGTCTAGCACCTTGCCAGATCACTGGTGAAAGCTGCCTGAAATCCTGACAGGCTTGTCAGAACTCCAGTGTCCTCCGCGCGTGAGCGTAGAACCGCTCCCAGGATGTAGACAGGAGTGCCGTGACTTTGGCACAATGCTGTCTGCAAATCAACAGCCAACGCTCAGCCAAAGCCAAATTGATGTTCAGCAGGACTTTTGAAGTTCTGCCAACTGCCGCACAATGTTTGTTCCGGCTTGGTGATAGCACAATATCATGCAATCACCCTGCTCGCTGCGCCATGTGATGAAGCCACCGAAGTCAGCGTCTTCTACCACCGAATCCAGCAGCTCCAAGACCGTAGTGAGAAACGGCCTTTAGAGTGGTTGATTTCCCGTTGTAGCCGAACGTCCACTTGTCGACAGCCAAGTTGAGTTTATTTCGTGGTTGCGTGTTGAAAGGGGTTCGAAATTGTTTCAGGTACTTTATTTGATCAGATACAGCCAAATATAAAAGCGCAAAGCCTAGTGAGCTTCCTAGTCGAAGTTTCTATCGCTAGCTTATTTTCGTTCAGAAGCTTGGGGTCCGCAGACTGAAGTAAAAACTCTCAAAGTAGCTAAGACACGGAAATCACGTATAGAAAAACAGCTACAGTAATTTCCTAATACAAATGCACAAATAAGACATAAATGCAACAAATAAACACATCTAGCCGAAACAGTTGCCTTATACTGCGCGTGCATACATTCAAATAATTATGGTAAAGAAATACCAGGTACAAATTGGGCTAATAGAAAACTATTAATCTTGAGAGGCGCGAAGTCGGCAAACTCGGCCGATTTACTAATTTGGTTCAATTTGTCAGAAAACATTGACGCACATTGGAACCAATATGATAGGGTTAGGAAATTATAATTAGTGGTGCAAATGTTCCTAATGACGTAAATAAAACATGGTATATTCAACACAACAATAATAATCACTTCCTGAAAACGTATATTTCATAATTAACAAATTGGGACTTATTTGGAGTAAATGGGTATTGTAATTGAGCAGAGTCTTTAATATATTTGATTGAGCGGGGTATTATAATTATTAAGTAAATATGAATAGTTGTGAGCGAGGTTATGACAATTATGCCTATGCGAAGGGCTTTGTACAGTAAATGCTAGTTACACACAGGGCACCATTTCTCTGTTAGGACGCTGGCCTAGATAATTACGCAGAACATAAATATTTACAAGTTTTGACTTTCTCAAATTGCAAGTAAACCATGTAAATGTATATATAATAATAATCAGAAAATTACGGCGAGTTGAATGAGCCTAATTTCATATTAATACACCTAATAATAACTTATTTGACTTTTTAACCTAAATATTTCACATAAACATATCTATTAATCATAAAACACTTTCCTAATTAAATATTCTCCATGGATAAATAATATAGTGCAGGAAATATAATTTGATATCTTGCGTGGTAAATAAATATAGTGCATGAAAAGTAAATTAGTGCAAATAAGTAAATGTGCGAATATGAGCCTAATTATCAATTCTCTGTATTTCTTTATCCATCCATTTTGCCACGGTCAGCACATATTAAGTATGCACGATTTTAATATTAATGATTCAAAAAATATTCCAAATTTAAAAGTACGATCATTTTATAAAAAATAAAAAGTACTTGTATCAGCAGATAAATATGTTAATTTCACACAAGTAAGTAAAAAATTATCAGTTATAGATCAGGAAATGGAATAGTATTAAATCCATCATCTAAGAGGTAACGTTTAAACGATAGTGATGTCATAGCACGTTTCGTCATTTCAGTTGTAATTATACCAGAGTTGACAGTACGAAATGAAGTAGAACGAGTAAATGGTGGTTCTATGTATCCAAAAACAATTCCTTTTAAGTTGTCATATTCAAAAAGTTTTTTATTTTCGGTGTTTGTTAATGATATTCCTTTTGATGCAAACTTTGAGCGATAATATTTACCAGTTTTACTCATTTTATATACACCGTATATTTTTTCGGTGGGTGCGCAGAAACCCCCGTTTCCAACAACTTCAATTTCGCATTTCCATCCTGCTAAGTCATCATGGAACAGCTTTTTTTTATCTTTTTTATATTCACTTAATAAAGGCTGATCAACGCATTTATCCATTGATGTTTCTCCAAATGAAACAAAAATTGAATCGGTGTCCGACATTAAAATTTGAAAGTCTCTTGGGTGAATGTATTTTCCAATAAAATCATGAGCAAAGTTTTGTGTTTGACGCTTCGAATGTAGTAGAATGAAATATGCCAGCGAAATTGGTAAATCAAATGTAACTTTCATCTTTCGCATAGTAATTTCACATATAGATTTGCTTATTTGCTTTTCATCAGCAAAATGAGGACTACAAAGAATTCTACTCAATTTTCCATTGACGTCACTTCTTGAAGTGTCAATAAACTGAGTGTTTTTGTAGGCTGTCTTTTTTTGCAAACTTTTACCAAAGATGCTGTTCATTAGAGTTTTGCAAGTTAAACTTAAACTGGGTTGACCACTAGCCTGCAAAAAAATAATGTTGATTAGTATTCTATTTTATGCTGGTAAAAATTATATAAGTATTTACCTTAGCTTCTTTCCTTCTATTGTATAGTTGTTCCATGATTGGTTTTAAGACTGGACTCATTTTAAATTGATACATTTCAATTATATTATAAAATTTCGTGTCGTATTTTGTTGAAAGCTCACGCATTTCTTCTGTTGTAAACAATCGAGATTCAACAAAATAACCAGCAACGTTAATGAGACGCTTTTTACTGCCTTCCATCAATTTGTATTTACTTACATATTCTTTCATTTTTGGACTTAGCATGTCAAATCTAATTTCAGCTCTTTTCACTATTGGTGGATAATCTTGAAACTTCTCACGTGATCGAGCTCTTACTACAGCAGATGTTAGTACAAAACCATCTAAGTTATGATCTAAAATTTCAGCTAAAATTTCTCTCTCTGTATATGTTTTTTCAGGTGAAAACGCTGGTCCGATACTGTAATACTTGACAATTCCTTTTGCAAGTGGATCAGTTTTTTCTAACTGGATCCATTCGCATCCCCAAATCCATTTAAAATTACCGCCATACATCTGCTCCAAATTTCTAATTCTTATCATTGTATTATTTCTGTTTTCTTCCATTGTTAGTCCATTAACAAAGACTTTTTTCTTGTCATGCCAGTGTTTTTTATTCAAACAAACTTTTGTGTAACAAATACCATGTGAGCCCATGCACTGTATATAACAGTATCTATTGGGTTTTATATATAATTTTAAAAATAAATTAAAATATACCTCCATGTATTCCACAACAATTCTAACTTTTTTCCCATTTTCATTTTTCAATCCATATCCATCCAAATAGTATACTTCACCAATTTCTGGTAAAAATATACTTATTTCTCCTTTATTTGCAAGGGTGTGCATAAAAATAGCATTTTCTTGGACACGGATATATTCGACAAATCGTAAGGGTTGTATTTTGTGTCTTTTGATGAAGTCTGATTTAAAACCATCCTGAAATATGTTCAAATGTGTATTCTGTAATTATATTTATAATTATAATTCTTACTAACTGCAGCACAGCGATAAATGGGGGGGCCAATCATCATGTCTTGTATCTGAATTTTGTGGATATCATTATTTATACATTTAGTTTAAAAAAATTATCGTGAAAAAAGACTAATCACCATCATGCTGGGATATTGACTGTTAGCATCAAATGCGCATATAAGCTTCGCTGTTTTGGAGTTTTCATGATATTTGTATTCTCTAAGTTTTGTAACCCCAAGTTCGACATGTTTTGTCACAACAAGAACCATACTGCCACATATCGCCTCTCGAATTTGATTGTATAATTTTTCCCCTGGTATGTAGAATAACTCATCTGGTTGTTGCATTACTTGTTTATAACTCAAGTAAAATGCGAATGAGCTAATGCTAATAAAGCTGTGTAAATACTGATTTCCAATCATATAATATGAAATAATTCTTTTTTGCAAAAATTTTATTAGGGGTCGCACATCAGCAACGCAATAATCCCAGAGTATGTCACCTGTAAGATAAATACTGTATTGTATATAAAACTTTTTCTTAAAATATAAATTATAATATCATACCAAATGTTTTGAAATTTCTATTTCTCCAATACTCTTTAATATCATTATATTTTCTCTTCCTGTTTTGGGCTTCTGTTTCATTTTCAAGTGTTCTAAAGTTTCGCTTTCTGTCATACCATCACTTATACATTTTTCATATTCAGAATATTCAATATTTAATGAATTTGTGTAACACATTTCATCCTCAAAATCTTCATACTGCGGAATTTTCGCTTTAAAACAGTCATAACCTTGTTTCAAAACTTGATACGGCAAATGCAATTTTCTAAGGCTATTATCATTAGGGAATGTTTGTTCTAATAAATCCGATAACTTAGCAGCCGCCCCCTCAAAATTTAAGCAGTCTGTGAAGAGCAAATGGGGGCTTCGCAAGATTAAATATCTCTCCATTTTTTTTATCGTTGTGGGCATAATATTTCTTCCATTGGTATCAAGATCACACTCATATAAAGTCTCGATTAACCCAGCATTACAAAGCACTTTCAGATCATAACGACCACTGTTGTAACCAAAGATTGGTGTTACAATGCAATGCTCATGTAATTTTTGTTTCAGGGCGAATATTTTTTGACGTTCAAACCCATTTGTTGTATTTTTCAAATCTTCTTCAATACGCCCAAAAATTGGAGCTAAGGCTTTTGCTTTTATAATGGTAAAACTTTCAACAATTTCCAAGCAATATAAAATGAAATCTTTTAATACACGCTTAATTTCTGTATGAGATTGAATAAAAAATCCTGTAACTTCAGATGTATCTGCTCGAGCAACAGTAATAATTAAAGGTATATGACGACCTAAAAATTTCATATTTTTTGTGTCTGATGGTAAATTAGTCATACAAGATGAGGTTTCAATGTCGAAGGTACAAAAACATTCTAGATTTAATAAAGCTTTCACAATTGGATTTATTTTTTCAACTCCGGTATTTTCACTCTCTATGATTGGTAAAGCAATGCCTAAATAATCAGTAAGTTTGTCAATTAGAGATGGTTTCATTTTCCATCTACCCTCACGAAAAGAATGAATTACAATCCGTTTTTGTCCATTTTCATTCATTTCGACCACTTTCTCATTAGCTTTTAATGTTTTTAATTTGAGTTTTGATAATGGACAAAAAGTTTTATTGTGCTTATAATATGAGTTTTGTGTTGTTAGAATTTGATTACAGTTTTTACATTGAAAGATGGAACGGAAATTTTGAAAATGTTTAATTAGCTGACATTCGGCTTTATTTTTTAAAAATAATAAAAACACATTATTCTTTTGAGTCATATCTTTAGTGTTTGATTCGAAAAATATTTTTTCATCGAATCCTCCATTAAACACTTTTAGCGCACAGTTAAATTTTTTTGCGCACCATATTAAATATTCTTTTGAAAATTTCCTTTGCCCTGATAAATCGTATTTTTTTTAAATTTCTTTTTTATTCATTTTTTGATGAGTTGCAAAGGTTAAACATAACAAAGTTGTTATCTCCAATTGTATCTCTTTTCCAAAATTCATTCGACCAAATATTCGTAAAAATGATTTCACACCACTGAAAATGGTAGCAGCTGAAAAATGTGTGTTACATTATAGTACAAGACCAATATAACTGACTGAAAACGGTATACTTTTATATGCCATACCAGAACTAAACATATCATTAATATAGGTACAGTAAGATTCAACTTCACCATCAATAAGTGCATTTATTTCAGTGTTAAAATTGCTGTAAAAATTCTCATTAATCACACCATCAAAAATTTGAGTATTATAACTCTGTCTAAAGTAACGATTATTTTCAGGATTGTCTATTTCAACAAGAAGAAAGCTTAGTTGGGCCTTTATTCTGTAAATTTTTGGATATTCATGTAGTAAATTCTGCATCTCAGTGTTTAGTAGACTTCTTAGTTTGCTGCGCATAAATATGGGGAATCTATATTCTATACGAGTTCCGTTTCTAAATAATAGAAGTCGAGCTTTGTATTCAGTTTCATAAAGTTGTTTTAAAAATGCATTTTGACCATAATACCCCGAATTATCAACTTTGTTTGTTATAAATTTTTTAGCTAACTGAGGAGTTGGCAACCCATATCCTATTTTATTCAAAATTTTTGGTGATATTTGAGGTAACTTACTTTCAATATCACTATCATTGAAACCATCACTGCTTTCATGTGATCGTTTTTTCATTTTTTTGGCAGGAAGATGTTTTTGAGCTTGTAATGTTTCATTGGAACCGGACGCAACTTGACTTGAGGGGTCATTCGATTGCTGTAAAATAAAAAATATGATAAATATGATACCATTTGATCAATTTAAAACTTTAATAAACACACCATAGCGATTTCTGATTTCTGATGCTTTTTGGTGTCATATACTATTTCTTCTAGGTGTTTTTGTTTCATCAAAATTTCCTCAGCCTGTTGAGTTATATTTTCATAAAATATTAAAACAAAAATCAAATCAATCATACTATCCATACCATCCTTTCAACAGCATTTGTACGTTCCAATAATTCTTCAAGAATAATCAATGTCTCATTTTTTGAATTTTTATTTTCTCTTTGTTCATTGGGTTTCTGTGGATACAAACGGTAATTGAAATTCAAGTATGGGACACTGTTTGCGGTTAGAAAAAATGACTGCAAGGGGGCATAAGCAAGTAATTTATATATATTTATTATTGATATTTTTGTTATTTAGTACTCACCGGTTTATATTTGAAGATTAAAGGATCAGTTTTATCACAAGATATATTATTCTTTTTTGTCTCATGAGATTTTTCCATATGTCGAAATATCATATTTAGAACATGAAATTTCTCACCACAAACTTCACATAAATATGTCACCATGTTGTTAAATCCTGAAATAAATTAAAAAGGAATTTTCACTGGAGAATAGAAACCAATTGATAATATTCTTTTAATTGGTTCTAAAAGTATCAGCTTTTTTTGTAAGCTCTAGGGGTTGAAAACCCATTCAAAGAGTCAAGAAAATCAAAATAAAAGTAAAAGTATTAGTTTATTGTAATCAAAACATAACATATAACATAAAATACATTTGTAAAAAATTAAATAAATAAAAATCACCAAATTGTGAAAAAATGTATCACCAAATCACAAAAAAACTGAACAATAATAATGCTCAAGTGTAAGAATTGACATTGAATTTTTGATTCCCAAAACGAGATTGTTGATATTTTTGCTGTTGTGTTATTAACTTGGCCTCATATTCTTTCTTTTTTGTTTGCGCTTGTTTTAGAGCGATTGTGAAGAAATCTTCAAATTTCCCCCTGAATAGGTCAAATATCAGACTGTCACCAAGCGGGATCTGGAAATAAAATTTATATAACAAATCTTATTATTATATAAATTTATATTCAACTTGCCTCAGCTACAGATTTAAATTGGGTGTTTGCATTTGCCCATGGAGATGACCTTGAAGGGCGAAAGGTTGTTGTAATCCTATCATATTCAAAACTTCCAATCTGGGTAGAGTAGTGTAAATTAATAAATTTTCTAATTTTTCATTTGAAATCCTTTAAAAACTCTATACCTGTAAATATGGAACAAAATCCTTAAATATGATACGAAAAGCTTCAGTTTTATTTTTCTTTGAGAGCCAGAATAATTCTGAAGCAATTAGATTGTTCTTGATCTCTTCTTTTTGCTTGGTTTGCTTTTCTTCAAACTCTTGTTGATATTGAGCTTCAATATCATCATTTTCAGCATTATTTGGCGGCATATCTGATAATAATAAAGGGATACAATAGAAGGTAATAAGTGAGAACCATAAGAAAGTGGCGGAGATTACGTACACCAGTATTCATATCTGTGACCAAAAACACCTTTTGTTACTGGATAATGGACATCATCTGAAAGGAGTGACCAAAATGATTTTCAATTTTTTATTTTTTTAAAATTTATTTCACGTTTATTTTATAGCACTAGTAGTAGTCACAATAATAATGAAATATAGGAATTTTAATCAATTTTGAGTGCAACAAATGCATAGCCCAAAGTAATGCAATATACGATTTGAGAAACACATACCATCTAACACAAACGCTTTCATACGTTTTAATTTGGGGACAGTTTCTTTCTTTGACAAATTCTTGCGAGGTTTTGGTGGTTGAGGGGTGTTATCTTCCTCTTCCAATTCACTTTCTGTTTTGTAATCTTCTTCGATTTCTTCCTGGTGTTCGATAGAAACCAGCGGGTTCAATTTCCTAGACTTCTTCTTCAGGTTGTCCATGGTTTGGTTTTCCTTTTCTGAGAATGGAATGAGGAGTGAGAGAAAAATGCATTGCTTTTATACTGACCCGGCAGCTCTTATCACTTCTTTTTATGAGCATTCCAACCCACAAAATCAACAAGAATAGTCTAGACTCTCATGTCACCCACAAAATCAATAAACAAATGATTCATTCAATTATGTCTAGACTACCATGTCTAGACTTTTGTCTAGACTCCGATGCATAGAATGCCAGGTCTAGACTTTAATTTATACTCTCATGTCTGGAAGTATCATATATAAATGCCATGGTTGGAACTGGTCTCTCATGTGAAAAATAATTCATTTTAGATGATTCTGAATGCAGGGAGCCTTCTCGCGGCCAGAATCGAACATTTTACTGGCTTTGTGTACAGTAAAATGACTAATACCCTGCTTAAGTTACTATTTTTCAGTGGATTTTTGACACTTCTCATGCATTTTAAATGCATTTTTAGAGGGTGTAAGACTGTTCCAGAGATTGTACTTCGCAGATTCGCAGGCTTTTTTAGATGGAGTAATAAAACAAAAAATTTGACATTAGATTCTCCCCACAAAGTGCAAGAACTTTCGAAAATGCCCTGGACAATATAGTAAAAGATTGACAGTAGAAGCCCTTGTAAAAATTATCAAGTAATATTTTACCATTTTCATGATTTTCAAACTTTCCAGGTACTCACTTCCCAGGTAGTCATTTCGCAGGTAGTCACTTCGCAGGTAGTCACTTCGCAGGTCGTCATTTTCCAGGTTGTTATTTTCCAGGTTGTTACTTCACAGAAAAAATGACTTCAAAAACATTCAACTTTTGATTATCCCCTATCAGATAAAGCCCAAAGTATTGTGATGGCATTTAATACAGCGGTTGAGTGAGAGTGGTGAGAGTTTCACGGGATATGAGAGTGAATTCTGTCTGGTAACGCTCTCAGTCCCTTTCCAATGTCAAAATGTTATGGATAATATGTTAAAGGGTCTGAGGATGTCACCAATAAAAACTCCAAGCAGTTTCCATGTTTATCTCAATTGACAAAAACTGAGATTTAAAAAATTGAGAGTGTCCCCCAGATAAATAAAATTTCATATCCCGTGATAAATCGAGTTCGATCTACTTGAATAAGTCCCCCAGGAGTGAAATTTTTTGGTGTATACAAAAACATAAAAACAAGCCAAAAGTCTTGAAAAATATTTATGATGCATACACCTATGGTCATTATTGACGCATCATTAATTTTTTGGATGCATGTAATTCTATTAGGAATTCTGTAGGAAAAAAGTTAACGCTTATAGATTATTGATCACTCTTGAAATTTATGAAAAATATTGAAAAATGGATCCCTCAACTTCAGAGACAATTTTTTCCCATTGTGCAATTATTCGTTTTTATGGTGACTTCATATTAACAAAAGAAATAGTCTTACGCCGTTATCCCAGTTTAAAAAATATTGTTCTACATTTTTCTACAGCAGGTGTCAATCCCAAAACCTGTAAAAATACACTATAAGATATAAAAAATACCATAAATATAAAAAGTCATTGTATTTACGACATTTTTTATATTTTAAAGTGAATTTGACATGCTTTGGGAGTACATGATTTGAACGTTGCCGAAACTGTAAATCAAATTGGCGAAATTAATGAACTCCATCTAAAATCCCCACGGTGAGCCAAAATTTTACACGAAAGAACACTAAATTACAGAATATTTATTCTTATCTATCATTACCTTCTATACAGAAACCACATTTTCTCGTTTTCAAAGAGTGGAATTTCCTCCAGAGTTGAAATCGAACTTGTCTCCCATGCTCAATGCAAGATTCATTGCTCTCAGGAACAATTACCGGAAATTTTGGTATGATTTATCACTCCTGGGGGTTTTGAGTGGTTTATGAGGTATACAGAAAAAATAGATGTGTGATGCGTGATGAAGTGTTCTGAAGTCACTTCACGGAGACGCGCAATGTCAGCGTGAAGGGACTTCACTAGACCCCCAATTCTTCACGGAGACGCGCAATGTCAGCGTGAAGGCACTTCACTAGACCCCCAATTCATGGTGTGTCGCGAACCATTTGGGGTCTAGTGAAGTGCCTTCACGCTGACATTGCGCGTCTAGGTGAAGGGACTTCAGAACACTTCATCACACTTCAATACCTTCACGCCCCGCGCGCCACTTCACGGAGATGTGTAATGTCAGCGTGAAGGGACTTTCACTAGACCCAGATGCTTCAGAACACTTTACAAACCATACAAAGTATCCTGCAAACCTTCATGGAGTGTCGTGAAGCATTTGGGGTCTAGCGAAGGTGTCTTCACGCTGACATTGCGCCTCTGCGTGAAGGAACTTTCAGGACACTTCATTGCGCATCACAGACCTATTTTTTCTGTGATAGCAGATTCCAGTAAGCGGTTTTTTAAAGTATTTAAATCCCTTCACGCAGATGTCAGCTTAAAGACACTTTACTAATCCCAGATGTTTCACGACATTCCACTAACTATACAAAGTATCCTTCAAAAAGTTCGTGGAATTTTGTGAAACATCTGTGTCTAGTGAAGTGTCTTTAAGTTGAGATTATGCGTCTGCGTGACTTAATCACACATCAGACACCATTTTATCTCATTGCAGGAAGAAAATTTGCCAGGAAATAAGGAAATTGATGAAACTCCGAACCCCGACATCCCCGATATTACTTTTGCTCCAGAAATACATGTTGGACTCTGCCTCAACGCTAACCAACTTCCCAATGCACGTGTGTTGTTTTTGATCGAAAGCTTAGAAAATGCATATACTTTAGACATTTCATTTGCCTAGTTTGATAAATTTCTTTATTCTGCAGATTTGTATTTGATGTATTTTACTCGATATTAAAATCTGGGATGTACCAATCGTAAAGTAAATGTAAATACGCTTCTAGCATTATACATTACGCTCGGATTTACCATAAAACCCACTGGATAAGTAGACTCAATATTAAAACCCACTGAATAAGTAAACTTTAGTAAAACTACATTTTACATGCACATCCTCATTCACAATATTTTCATTGAAAATAACCACAAAGAATTTATTCAAGGAATATCAATTTGACAATACTCCGCCAATTCTTAATCTGAACGTTAAATGCATGTGAATGTAAAATGTTGAAACTCACAATTTTTAGATAAATATTTTTTAAGAATTAAATAAATCGATTAAAACTCGGATATTCAAGGAAAATAAAAAAGTTATCATATTTCCTCGAATTACCCGGGGTCAATTTTTCAGAGTGCAATTTTTTGTAAGTGTTTTGAATGTCTGTTATGCATTTCCCAACAGACCACAAATTCATGTAGATTTTGACCGTTTCAAGGGGGGTATTTCAAGGAAAATACAGTTATCGCCGATAAACATAAAAGTATTAATCAGGCATCAGAAAATGAAACACTCCGCCCAAAACAGATTTTTTTTGAGCTTGTAGGCACATCTGAAATATATGTAAAGATTAGAACTATACGTAAAAATTTACCCCAAAATCTAAGTCAATATTTTACTTGGAGTAGAGTGAGCTGGAAAATTGGTTGATGTGGTCGGAAAAATAGTCGACAGCCCCATCATTTCTTGGAAAATTTCTCCCCCTGGTTGATTTTCAGATGTTGGGGTCGAAACTGCATTTTCAAAATCAACCAAATTTCTCTGTTCTGACTTTTTGCATCTCTTTCCCACCCAATGACCAACGTTCAAAATTGTAGTCACCTGAAATAAGGTATTTACGATATTTTTACTTTGAAATAGGACCCTGGGGGAGTCTTGAAAAATTCTTTTTTATTAACATCGAACATTTTTCTATATATCATGTTGATAGAAATCGATTAAAATAAAATTTCACAAAATATTATTTTAGAAGTTTTTCTATCGAAAATAAAAAACTTTGTATAAACCAACAATTGCATTTTCAATAAGTCTGCTCAAACTTAGTTCTCCAAAACTGTGGAAAGTTTTCTGAATCCGGGAGTCGTTTAAGGACGTTTTCTGAAGTGTTTCATCACACACTTTGATAGCCGGATTTAGAATCAGAGCTGTAATCACCCATAATATGCCAATCAGCCGGAGGATAAAATCTGTAATACATAAATAAAAAATATTATTTATTTTAATAAACATTTCATTTTATCAGTTACATGAAATTGTGTATGAAAACTTTGTATTTACCTGGCATCTTCTCCCATCTCAATTCCATTTTAATGGGGCCAAACCAATAATCACTTTCTACTTGCTGAAAAATTGTTAGTTGATTAAAAGAACAGAAAAAAATGAAAAATAGTGTAACGACACACCGTGCAATTAATTATGTCGGAGGTGAGAGTTGAATCATTCAATAATAACCATTTTTGTTCCCAAAAATTTGAGAGATTTGAAAAATTTGAAAATCCCAAAGATAAATTTGCAGTACTGGGGGCACTCCCAAGCCCTGTAAAATGTAAAGTAAAAGTGTCAAATGTAAAGTCAAATGCAAAGTAAGTGCCAATCAAGACAAAAAAGAAAATATTTTATTACTAAAATTTGCATCTCAATTGAGAGTTTATTTTGCATTTGACTTAACACTTGACATTTTACTTTACACTTTACAGGGCTTGGGACAGTCACCAGGCAATTAACTGGGCTTCAGCAGTAGCTTTTTCGGAAAAACAGCTATTTAGGGTTCCATTGTGGATTTCAACCATTTCTGAATACTGGATGCTCTGTGTGTTCCCAGCTATTTCAAATTCCCTCAATTTATTTTGACAATAAGTAATATTCAGTTTATATTCAAGAACTTGAATAAGCAGCTGCTTGTACTGTGGATAAAAGTGTGATAAATTAGCCCAGAAAATGGCCTTTTCATTTTCACATCTAGTGTAATTTTTTCTCTCATTTTCCAGCTCACCAGGAGACAGTTCAACAGTATAGAACTGACAAAATTAATTGTCAACTAGATTAAAATGAGATTGTAGTCATAGAGTAGACCTCATTTTTTCTCAAGTAAAAATGAACTCTATACCCACCATGTCATTTTAACCCAATTGAGAATTAATATTCCCACTTTCTATAGTGTTTGAACTGGCACCAGAGCACTGGCGCACATTTCTTTTGCATCCCTCCAAGAGCAATTTCACTTCTCCTAAATCTGAGAATATTCATATTTTTGAAATACAGTTATTTTGAATAATATTATAAAAAGGGGTAGAATTACCTTCATTGCATAAGTTGATTTCTGTAAGACATTGTTGCTTAGTAGCATTTAGAACATTTAATGTTTGAGTCGTTGTCAAACAAGACTTTAGTTCCTCTTTTGTACTATTCAATATATCATCTAAATATTTCAACTTTTGATTTTCCGTCACACATGAGCTGAGATTCAGATTCAGCATCTCCAACAATTGTTGCGAATTAGTCAAATTTCCGATACAAATTTGCAACACATTTTTTGCCATCACATATTCTGAAAGAGTTGGAAAACGAGTGGATTAAAATTCTCAGAGAATATTTAAAATTCATAACACCTTTTTTATAATCTCCCATTTCCTCTGTGCAGTGAATTATTGAGTGATTCAACCCATCATTAGCCTCCAGTGTTAATTTGTATTGATTATAAATATGGGTAATGTTAGCTGTTAATATTTGTTTCTCATCCAAGCACCGAGATAGGTTATATTTCCCCATATTAATTTTGGCAGTGAACAAAGGGAGATTAGTATTACAGGCAGTTAAACTCGCATTCAAATTGCGCAAATCTGAAATTTTTGCATAATATATATAATATATATATATATATATCATATAAATAAATAAATTGACCTGTATCTTTTGAATTGGCAGTTTGCAAACAGGTTTGATATGAGGTATTGATTTGTGCAATTTCCAAATGCAAATTTTGCACAGTAGAATTCAATTTGAGATAATTTCCCCACAGCAACAATTTCCTGCTTTCACATTGATTCAATTCAAGAGAATAATTAATTTCACTCAGGTAAGTAGTTGGTATTTGAGAAATCACACTACTCAGTGACGGTCCGCTGGTTGTCTAGAAAAAGTAGAATTTGATCATAGAATCTTGCTTTAGCAATAACATACCAGTAGAAAAACATTGAAAATATTTATCTATATATATATTTATTCCAAATCTTTTTATTAAATTTATTCTATTTTTTTCAAGTTTTGAAGAAAATATAAATAAATATTTTTAAAAAATTTTCAAACTAGCACTCTTGATAAAGTTTATTTTGAGCATAATAAACTTGACAATCTCTGTTTTGGAAATATATTTTTTCACATTGGATCAAATGCCGTACGCTTGGAATCAACTGCAAAAAAATTTATATTATAATTTCCTTTAACAACTCTATGTAAATCTTCAATAGACACACCATCTCTTCAGTTCCAATAGACATCAAAGCTTGTGGCAAATCAGTCAAAACTGAATAAACCTTGATTACCTGATGTTCTGGGTGTCTGGGCGTTTCGCTAATGGATGGCGCATCATGAAAAACATTTTCATCGTTGATTGGCACTTCAGAAATGTCAGATGGTCGTTCTGTTGTCAAAAAAACTTGGGCCGGGTCAAATCTTGGGGCGGGCTAGAATGCAAAAAAAACAGGAATAAAAATTGGAATTTAAACAGAACACAGTGAGAATACCCCACATCGATTTTCCTCGAAATACCCCTCTAACCCCCCGCTGTTGAGCTCGCTCTCAAAGATCACTATGAAACACTCCTCCCTCAAAATACCACCCCAGATTGACTGTTGTCATTTTTGCGCTATTTTTTACTGGGGTGGGCGCCACAACCCATTATTTCACTAGTACCCAATTTTTGTCGCCGAATTATCGATATAATGAGTTAAGGTGCTGGAACCATGTTTTGCACTAGTGATAGAGTGTGAAAAATGGTCGCAGCGCCATAACTCATTATATCAATAATTCGGCGAGAAAAATTGGATACTAGTGAAATAATAGGTTGTGGCCCCGAGGCCAGTAAAAATGGCGCAAAAATGACCCCATGGGATGCAATTTTGTCCCCGAATTAGCGATATAATGAGTTATGGCACTGGGACCATTTTTGTGCTAGTCATAGAGTCTGAAAAATGGTCCCAGTCACATAACTCATTATATAAATAATTCGGCGAGAAAAAATTGTGTCCCAGTGATACTAACAGTTAAATAATTGGTGGTGGGGTCGACGTCAGTAAAAATGGCGCAAAAATGACCCCCTCATTATATCGCTAATTCGACGACAAAAATTGCGTCCCATTGTTCCTAGTAGTGATATAATAGATCGTGGCGCCAACGCCAGTAAAAATGTCGCAAAAATGACCCCAGAAAAAATGACCCCAAAAATAAGCTATTATATCGCTTACTTGGCGACAAAATTGCGTCGCAGTGAGATTTATACTGGGTCCATGTCTCTAACGTCATTTTTTCACTAAACAGAAAAAATGACCCCAAAAATAACCCATTATATCGCTTACTCGGCGACAAAATTGCGTCGCAGTGACTTTAATACTGGGACCGTGAAGCTGACGTCATTTTTTCACTACATTTGAGTAGATAGGAAAAAATAACGTCAGCTTCACGGCCCCAGTATTAAAGTCACTGCGACGCAATTTTGTCGCCCGAGTAAGCGATATAATGGCTTATTTTTGGGGATCATTTTTTCTGGGGTCATTTTTTGCGTCATTTTTTACTCCCGTCGGCGCCACGAGCTATTATATCACTACTAAGATTACTGGAGCACAATTTTTTGTCAATGCGATATAATAGGTCATGGTCCCGCCCCGACGCCGATAAAAATAGCGGAAAAAATAACCCCAGCGCCATAGTCTCTTCAAATACTCATCCATTCAAACACTAATCACAAAATGTAAATAAAAAGCACCTGTGTTACTTGAAAACCACTTCCTTCAGTCGACCCGCATAAAGAAATCTCAATATTGTTGATTCCCAAGCGGGGATTCGCCGTTCAAATGCCATGCAGAAACGACTCGCCGATTTCATGTGGAATGCAGCCGTCAATTGCGACCTTTACAAACACCAAATTTCGGCGCAAGTCCCCAAAATCTGTCGGGAGTGTCGGACAATAGGCAATTCTGCGATAAAAACCCACTATTTTCAAATATGGGCGGAGCCTAAATTTCAGATATGTTTAAACATGTTTATTTCCGGAAAACAACTATAAAATGTATTTGGTTCTCAATTGTATTTATTTATTTAGAGAATTTTTCAATGTAATTTGATATAAACTTATTTTCCCCAAGATCTACAATTTATTCAAATTTGGGCAGAGTGCCAAATAATAAATTCGCTATTAAAAAGCTCACGGGCCGCTATGCTCGTCGCTCCAAAACACACTGCATTCTTCATTACAATTCGAAAAGCGAATAAACACCCAGAAAATAGTAATTAGTACCTTCATTTCTGCAAGTGCAATTTCGAAATTTTTTCTTTTTAATTAAACAAAATTACGAATTATGAAAATCCAAAGAGATAAGTACATAAAAAGTTATGCACCACTTGTAGAAAATATAATTAGAGAAAACATACTAAGGGACAGTTGAATTACTTAAACAGTTGTCACAAGAAAAAAAGTAACTAAAAATCTCATTTATCGAAATTCAAAGTAGGTGTCCAAAAGGTTTCGTTCCTCCTGCGTAAAAACGACTGCAAACGACATTTGTTGAAATATGAAAGTATTTTTAGTTTGCGAAACAAACAATTTTCATCAAACTCTGCATCGTGCAATTGCCCGGCACCAAAAACCGGATTCTCAACTGCCTCCATCTGATGTCCCCGCCTTTGAAAGCACAGACGCCATTCCGAGGCACGGCATCTGAAATGTCAGTTTTGACTATTTTTTGAAGCCAAAAATATAACATTTTGATCGAAATTTTTTCAAGAAGTTATTTATATTTTTTGCAGAGGGTGATAAATTGAAATTTGATGTTTGAAGATTTGGAAGATTTGGAGTAAAAAAGTACCATATATAAATTTTATACCTTTTCCAATAAAAAATTCCAAAAGCCAGGCCAATAATGCCAATGCAGCCTCCCAAAATTCCCAGAGTAATACCCAAAGTATTCCCGCGAGTAACAAATTGCCCATTGCTCGGAACTTCTGTTGACGTTGGAACGATAGTTGTTGTCGCTTCGATATAAAACAAGATAGAATATACTATGGAGTGTAAAGTAAAATGGACTGTAAATCATTCCCGTACGAGGCGGTTCCAGTCCCTGTCCCTGTAAATGGACTGTAAAGTAAACCTTTTTTCTCTATAAATGCACTGTAACACACACAGGGACTGGACGTTTACACTGGATTTAGAGGGACTGGAACAACCGACTCGTACGGAACTACTCACGTAGATTTTGATCGTGGTAGACCCTGTAAAATAGACTGTAAACTATTTCACATGATATTTTGGAGGGTATACAGCAACTAAAATCTACGTAAATAGTCCCGTACGAGTTGGTTCCAGTCCATCTAAATCCAGTGTAAACGTCCAGTCACTGTGTGTGTTAAAGTGCATTTACAGGGACTAAATCTTTACTTTACAGTGCATTTACAGGGACTGGAACCGACTCGTAGGGAATAGTCGTGTAGATTTTAGTCATCCTACACCTTGTAAAACTTCATGTAAAATGATTTACAGTCCATTTTACAGGGTGTACCGCGACTAAAATCTACGTGAGTAGTCCCGTACCAGTTTGTTCCAGCTCTCTAAATCCACTGTAACATCCAGTCCCTGTGTATCTTACAGTGGATTTACAGTGAGTGGAACCGACTAGTATGAGACTAGTCATGTAGATTTTAGTCCCGGTAGACCCTGTAAAATGGACTGTAAGTCATTTTAGATGATATTTTACAGGGTATACCGCGATCAAAATCTATGTGTGACCCGGGATAAGACACAAGAATCTGATCAAGACAAAGCCTGTACATGACAGGCACTTTATAAAGTGTCCAAATAAACTTACTACAAATTTCGGCGCCTGTAATAATCAACGGTTTTCCACATAGGATCACACACGGGCAATCTGATTAATCACAAACTCTGTAAAATGCCTGTAGAATGGCGAGTATCTAGCAATTTATCAAAAAATTATACAAAATATTTGAGAAATTTTGAGATGTGCAGCATTTTACATGAGCATTTTACAGAGTTTGCGATCACTACCTGGTCTTTCATAAAGCACTTGTTCCAAATTTGGAAACGCCAATTCAATTCCACTGCAGTTCAACTCTGTGCATCCATATAAATCAATTTTTGTCAACTCGGGACTGGTATAGCTAGAATTATCTGGCCAAATAAGCTCATTCTCATCGCAATACCCTTCACTAAAATCATGAGCTTCTAGACAACAAAAGAGCCCAATTTTGGAACACCCCGAATTTACTGGATCCAAAATAAGAGTAAATAGAAGTAAACTAAAAAATTCCGACATCTTTTTTCATCAGTCTAACAATTTTATTTTATAGTAATTATATATTTTGAGAAACACATGTAGTGAACAGAGAACACAAATCGTAAAAAAATTCACAAGAAATTGCATGTTCAATAATTAATGAGACACCTAAAGGAAATTTAAAAATATAAACATTTCTTAGTTAAATCTGTTCATCTTCAAAATCCTTGAATAACTCTGGACAATAAGCTAGGGCAATTCGATCCACATCTCGAGAACTATATGGATTTAGAATGTATGTGCCGGTAAGCCCATTTACCTATAAATATACCTTTTTTCAATGTAATCTATTTACTGATGAAATTCAATATAATTTCAAACCATTGGTATTGCCTTTTGCTTTTTGAAATCCAAATAGTTCATTTTTCCACTAGCCATTTTTAGTTAAGTTAAAATATTTAACATTTACAAAAACACCCCCATTTATATATTTCAAAAAAGTAAACAATGTCTCAGAAATTATAAAACACCTATAATGTTGTTTTTCTGTATTTAACATTATATTTAAGTAGCGTTATCACTAACGTTATTAACAGCCCGCGCAATGTTTTCTACGGTTTTAAAAAGAATTTAAAAATAAAAATATATAAGTACATAATAAAACTGCAACCAAACATGTCTCAGTGTCAGGTGTTAGGTTGCACCTAGACAGTCTGTGTCTCACCAACTAGCACCAAAGTGATATATGAAATAAAATATTTTATAGCCTGACAGGTACCTTCTGGTACAACCTTCATGTGCAAGGTAGCTCCTAGTACAACCCCCACAGACTGTCTGAGTGTTACTTTATTACCTCACATTTTGGTGCTAGCTAACAGAATAGCACACAGACTGTCTAGATACTGCTTCAATGCCTGACCCTCAAAAAATCTGAGGTAATAAGGTGATAAAATATTTTATAACCTGAGAGGTAGCTCTTGGTACAACATCCCACAGACTGTCTGAGTGTTAGTTTATTACCTCACATTTTTGGTCTTACATAGTAGCAGAGCACACACCATAATTAATTGATAGAGACGCTCATTTTTCATCATGGATGTGGATGAAGTTCAAGCATTGAAGCAGTACCTAGACAGTTTGTGTGCTGTTCTGCTAGCTAGCAGCAAAATGTGAGGTAATAAAGTAACAGTCAGACTGTCTGTGGGCGGTTCTACCAGAAGGTACCTCTCAGGTTATAAAATATTTTATAACTTGACCACCACCTCTTGGTACAACCAGCCACAGACTGGCTGCGTATTACTTTATTACCTCACATTTTGGTGCTAGATAGCAGAACAGCACACAAACTGTCTAGGTACTGCTTCAATGCCTGACACTGAGACAGTCTGTGGAAAGTTGTACCAGAAGATACCTGTCAGAGTATAAAATATTTTATCTCATATACTACTTTGGTCCTAGTTGATGACACACAGACTGTCTAGGTGCTACTTTGTTCCCTGACATCATAAGTCCTCTTGCATGATAAAACTTTTTATAGAATAAAGTATAATCATAAATCTTAAAACAATGAAAAAGCTTTTGGTATAAAAGCAAGTTTTCTCCTCAGCAAGTTCATTCCAAAGGCAATAAGTGAAAAAAGGAAAGCAATGTCCTCTCAGACACCACAAGAATCAGAAAGGTATTTTTGAAAGAAAAATGTTTTATACATTTAAATTTTTTTAAATGTTCTATACATTTAGGTTTGCCGGGGTGCTATTGACACCGACTAGGCATGAATCCGAAAAAAGTAAGTTTAGTTTAACTATTTTATTTTGGTTTATTTTTATAAAATAATAATAAAACCTTTTCAGCTCTAATCGAGCTGAAACAACATTTTGGAAAAATAAAAAGCCGCGCATTAAAAACTTACCAGAAAAATTCAAAATATGAAAAAACAAATAATAAAAAAGCAAATAAAGCTGGAAGAAAGGCTGAAAATGCTTTAGAATGTTATAAAGTGGCTAATGTAGCCTTGGATTTGATTACAAAATCTGAAAATGGAGTGGCACTTACAGAGAATGAGAATGCATTAATTCTTGCTGCAAATATGGAAGAAATCATTCGTGCTCAGGAACATTTGAACAATGAAATGAATGACAATGCAACTGAAGTTGGTAAAAAATGAAAAAAATACTTTTAAATAAATTTCTTAAAGTAAATTGTCTACCTAAATTTCAGGAATTCGTGGATGTTGAAAACCCAGATGAAAATGAAAACTCCTTCGCAAATAACGGGGTCTGAAATTTTTTCTTGTATACTTACATATATCAATGAAAATCGCTTAAAATCAACATTATAGCGGTATCCAGCCATTGGTGTGCTACCTCCACCACCCACAACACCGATTTTGACTGAACATGGATTCCCACATTCGATTCCAGAAAATTTGAATGGGGGTGGGTATGTCTGCAATGAGTTATGGAAAATTGGTGTCCAATCGAATTCCCACAAAAGTAATTCAGACGATGGCATGTCAAAACCTCAACAAATCGCATCAAATAAAAATTCTTTGGAGGAGCTGAAAGCGACTCTCGGAATTACTCACAATGGAAATGGTTAAAGATATTCACTTTTTCACGCTTATATACTTTTTTACTAGATATTTATTTTTAAATCAAAATACCTATTTATAGGATCACACAAAAAAATACCAATGCCTCCAAAAAGACAAGCAATTACAACAAACACACCTCAGCTATCTCCATTCTCTGAAGATGATCCAAATGTAGATTCGACACAACTCGCAAATGAATTGAATGAGGTTATAATATTTTAATTTTATTCAATGATCAAACTACCTCAAACTTTAATCTTGTTACAGAAAAATGAGAATGGCTTCAAAATAACAAATAACTCAGTCAACCCCCTAGAATCAGAAAATACCCCCCACACTCATATGAATGACACAAAATGCCCAAGTGGAAAAAATGGGGAAAATAGTGAAGAATGTCTAGATGGGAAAAAACTCGAAAACAATGAATCAATGTCATGGTACCCAACATTTCGGGCTGAAGAGACTGATTTTACACCAACTATTCCCTTAACAGTGCCTATAATCATTAGCACTGTAAATCCAACAGGTAAAATTATTTTTATTTTAGATATACTATTGAATTTATTATCTCTTTCTCTGCAGGGATGTTGGCAATTTGGGAGTCAAATATCAAAATTGGTCGAAGGGTACACATTTCAACTTCCCATCCCACACCTCAGATAGATGCAAACTTTGTCATTGCAGCTAAACAAGATTTCTATGCACCTGCAGAACCAGGCATGTAGAATTACACTATATATGAATGTTCGAAGAATATTTATCTCTATATAAACATTTTGTATTTCTACGACACAGAATATGTAGATGCCAGAATATATGGAGAACCTGTCGAAAGAAATACTGGAAGAAACACTGAAAACGAAATGCATAAAGCCAAATCAAATCCGCTAATGGCACATGATCACTTTAATGAATTGGGTGGCATGGGCATCAATGCAACACATTCGTGCAATTTCTGTTATAACATTTTTTTGGCCGAGCGAAATCATTTCCCGCCCATGCACATAGTGGTAAACATTTTTAGAATAAATACTAACATAAAATACTCAAATAATTTTTAAAAATACTCCTCTAGAGCCACAGTGAACTTGACGGTGGCGCTCTCAAAAATCGAATTCGTCTAGGGTGCGATAAGCAAGCAATTGAAGAAAAAACTGAAGAGTTGGAAAACCACGCAATTATGGAAGGTAATTTGAGCTAAAATAATTAAAAAATACATAAATAAATACATGTTTTATATTACCTTCCAGACAAAATTCCAGAAGGCCGGTTTGTTCACATTCACACATCAATTCAAAATGGAATGAATTGTCTATCTCCACAAGAAAGATGTCGAACAGCTGTCCAAAAACAAAAACTTCAAATACTTTATCCGGTTTCTGATGGAAAATTCTTTCATTTACGGTAATTTTTTTACAATCATAAAAGTGAATAACTGAATAGATCGTAGTATGTCATGCCCAGGTGTCATGGACAATGCATGGAACCGCGAAGACACATCCTAGTTTTAAGATGTCTAACTTGTGGTGAAATGGAAAATGTCCGGTTCCCACCCCAAAATCTACGAAACACTAAATTAATTTTGGGTAAATTGGATATTGATAAAACCAGCAATGAAGAAGGTATAACAAGGGACTGGTACTAAGGTTCGTCCATTTTCCCTTACAAAATACAGTTTACCCACTAAACATCTAATGTGCTCTGTAAACAACATTAAATTCCGCTGTGCTGTGAACGTGAACGTGTGAGTTTATAGCGATATATAAAATTTATATAACTTTATATAGCATTTCATCATTTCAATAGCCAAACTTTTCTCGAGCAAAAATATACAAAACAGGAAAAATGGCTGGAAGTAAGTCAAATAAAAAATTTCAAAAACAATTTTTAAATATAATATTAATTTTTTACCTTATAGATACTTTATTGCCAAATCCAAAAAATTATTCATACAATGGTTCATTAGGATGGGGTGTTATAATGTTCAAAATACTTTTCTCCAACCAAACAGGACCAGTAAAAATGGCGGAATATTTCCCTACAGTTGAATTTAATCGGGTATGTCTAAGGGTTCAACATATTTTTACGGAAAATGGAAAACAGCAAAAAATGGGTTCGTGAAGTGTGTGGAAGTGCGCTCTGTGAAGACACTTACACTCACTTCCACACACTTCACGAAGTTTTCGGTGAAGTGTCTTCCACTCACTTCACCTAGCTTCACGAAGACCGAAATTCGTGATGTGCACTTCGTGAATGTTTGCAGCATACTTTGCATGGTTTGTGAAGTGTCATGAATCATCTGGAATGCAGTGAAGTGTCGTCACACCGACATTACGCGTCTGTGTGAAGTCACTTCAGGACACTTCACCGCGCATCACACGGGGATGGTCCGGCCGTAAAGTAAACCCGGCCGTAAAGTAGAGGGTGCTATTTTAGGCCGGGCATCATTATGACAGAGTTGTTTAAAGTACTGAACGTTTTTCAAAGTAAACGTAAACGTAAATTATTTTATTTTCAGTCACACCTGAATACAGAAAACGTAAAGTAAAAATTTACTACTTTTACGCTGTGTAAAAGGGGAGTAAACGAAAATATGTAAATACTCGTTTTCTGTACTCGCGTACTTTCAAAAAGTACGAGAGTAACTGAGAACCGGTATTTTTTCGGGGAGGAAACGTAAACGTATTTATCAAGTAAACCTAAATACGTTAGTGCAACTATGCATTACGGCCGGATTTACTTTACGGCCGGGTTTACTTTACAGCCGAGATCTCGCCGCATCACACACCCATTATTTTGCTGTGAAAACATGGAGAAAATTTGCCCGTGGAACGAGGAAAATAGCAATATTTTTACTTGTAGAAAAGCGGAAACGTTTTGCACTTGGAGGAAAAACGAAAATAAAAACAGAAAAACTTTTTGGAGTTGTCAGAAAATTGGAAAAAATTGCTAACGGAAAGCGAAAAATGGAAAATAGAAGGTTGACACCCTTAAATATATATAAATATTGCTAATTAAACAATGAAATTAAAACTTTGACGAAAACTTTTTTATAGGTTCACAGTGACTACGGAATTGTATGGTGCGATGTGTTTCAACCTTTTCCGACACCTGTATCTGGCACCACTCAACATTCTATCAATCATTTGGAACCGGGAATTGGTCGCACAATGGACATTGGAAAAATTGGCGGATTAAATATTGCTTGGTGCTTGACAAATTACAGTAATGATAGGATGTCTGTATCTGTGCTCCAAAATGTGATAAAAAATGAAGGTATTCAAATTGTCATTAAATTGGTTGGATGATTTTTCTTATTTCGCCCAGATTTTTTATTAATTCAGTGATAAAAATTAATACCACCATTTTAATAAAATAAATACTAATAATACTAAATAATATAATATAAAATATAATATAAAATATGGTTCTTAGGGCAAAGACGAACTAGCCTTACTATCTGATGGAAGATTTGGCCAGTTGAAGCCAGTTGAAGAACTTCCACCATATAAAAATGTCATCGCCTTATCAACTACTTGCACTTCCTTAGAATCACCAGGTTCTGCCTCTTTCACTTTAAAGCGAATGGAATGATTAATCATTCCACTTTCACTTTTCTCAGTAATACCTTTCATATAAAGATATTGATCTCCATTCACAGATATTCCCAATAAAATTTTCGATCCACCAATATTGGCAATGCCGAAAATATTGCACAAAATAATTCATAAAAATTTATCAAACATATATAATTGAAATTGACTGTATCCTAAGCTATCCCCAATATATAAATTCTTGATAAAAATTACAATTGCACAAAATACCAAAAATACAGTTCCACAAAATATATAATGTAGATCCGTTATGTCCTTAGACATCCCCAATATGTAAATTTTTGATAAAAATTACAAATTAATCTGTGCAACACTGTAGCAGCAGGGCACATGGTGTGAAAGCTCTCCAGAGAGAAGAATATTTGAAGCATAAATCCTTCCTGGGCGATTACCTAACCCATCATAAATTCCTATGTGAAACAAGCCATTCGGACCCTGCCAAAATGCTATATATATATATATATAGTACTTGTTTCAATCTTTGATAGACAATAAAACATCGAACAAATAACTGACTGTAATTATTGTACCATGAAAACGTTTCCGTGGATCATTCCCAGGAAGGGGTGGGATTGCTTTCAGATCGATTGTCAAATGAACCCCAAGAAATTCACCACTGTATCGAAATTCGCCGTCTAAAATAATAACAGCAGAAATTACATCAAAAAAGACAAAAAATACCCCACCATCGAATTTCCTCGAAATACCCTGGAAACCCCCCAATGTCGCACCCCTCTCGAGATCACTATGAAACACTCCCACCTCAAAATAACACTCCAAATTGAGTATAAAAGAGAAAAAGTAAAATTTCTGGCGAACTAATAACCCCTATTTATTACCCAATCTGAAAACACTAAGACAAATTCATCTCTCCAGAAGTATTTCGAGGAAATACGGTAGATACTCACCAATGCTAAATGGATAATGTGCAATTCGCTTGAACCCCACTCCAGATGCCATACCTTTTTCACCCATTATTATATTTTTAGAATTTAGTTGTCTATATATTTTTCGCACTTTTTCTCAGAAAACACTTTTCATTTTGAAATAAAATAGGGCCAAATATTTCGATATGAAAAACTCGTAAATGTCTTTCAACCTGATAGCAGAGGAACTAGTGTTTCTAAGGAACCAATAAATCTAGGAATTTAACACATCCCTTACGTAAACAGTCGCAAAAGGCATTTTTTGTGAATCCACAACTTTATCAACCAAATCAGATACAACAGACAGTATTTCTGGGTGCATTGGCAAGTTACCTAAGTCAATAGTTGAATCTTGAATGCTTTGTCTATTTCCAAACTGCATCATAATTGCCAAAAATGAATCTCCCACACGATAATTAACAATACCCCTAAACTTAATTGATGCTCCAGGTTTTATAGATTCAATCATCACTACTATTTTTGCATTGTCCAGTTCCCCCAAGCCGAAAGTGAGTGGCAATTCATCACTAATTTCACCCAAAAGTTCCAAATTGGCACTTTTCACCGCTCCAACATCAAATGGCAACACACTGACTGTTAACATGCAATCTCCAGAACGACTCTACGCAAATTTTTTTACATATTTATATAATTTTTCTAACCAAAAATTAAGGATGCATACCGTGGTTATACGCCCAATCATTTCTTTATTAAATCCAATTTGCGGTATCGACTGGAGAACTATATGCACATAAAAACCATTCAGTTTCCCAAAGAAACGCCATACCCCTGTCACTTTATCGAATGATGAAGCCGTAACTTGTTGAATATTACTTTCTGACATCATGAAGATTTTTCTTTCTCACAAAAAATTTTACTTGTAACTATGGGAATTTTTTGGCGCGTTTGGAACATAGAACCATAACAACCGAACACAAGCTTATCAAAACGTAAAATACTCTATATATAATAGTGTATTGACACTTAAATTTTTTCAAAACATAAAACAAAATGTGTGTAAAACGTCCTAAACATAAACGAGACGTTCCAATTTTATGACGTACCCAAACATACTAAACCGAAAAACGGCGTTTCAATTTTCGATGGCATAAAGTTTCATCCAGGCGTTCACAATGAGACTGAAGACTGTTAAATTTAAATGGGACTACAATCATATTATCTCGCAGGTGTGCACCAGCTGCGAAATGTAACATTTTACCATCTTCGCTTTCATTGGTTATACCAACCAAAATACCGCATTTCATGACCTTTCCGACATAAAACAGGCTGGATTGATATGGCTTCAAATTCCCCAAATGTGCGCAATCGATAGGCATTGATATCATATTCAAATGTGTCATCGGACCCAATTCAATTATTGGACCATTTGCGGCATTCTGTAATATATCAAATATGGGAAATATGTGAAACCCTCAACCATATGTCAAATGTAAAATTTTTGTGTCAATTTAGTTTCACTCTTGAGATTTTACTTTATACAACACTAATACCTACCACCTCAGAGCATACAACTCTCATCACACCCAAAATTTACCATTTGCAGCCGAACTTTGATGCATGACCCCATCGGTATCGTTTGTCCAGGTATAAGTGTAACAGACATCAAAATTGAATGCTCAAACCAAACCCCACGAAATTTCCATTCATAAAAATAGACACCGTCCAACGCCCCATGTGGTGGGTAAATTTCACCTTCAAATATTTTCACCATATCATGTCTATAACAAAAAATAAGAAAAGTGAAATTAAAATACCACGAATTTCTGTTTGACGCCAATTCATAACACTGACCATTTTCAGATTTTCAATGTTTAAATAACATAAAGGTTAAAATAACTTGTCTCGTCGAAACCTAAAACCTAAAACCTACTAAACACACACATTAGGATATAAAACGCTATCAAAAACAATCAAAATGGAGTTCTGGTTTATGACCTAATGCTTGTGGAGTAAAAGGAGCGGTTTTCATTGGAACCCCTCTTAAAAAGAATACCCCCCAATTGTTCAGAAATGAAATCTCACTATCAAGAAGTGGGGCTTTTCAATTAAAAAACCCCCTCTAAATATGACCTCGAATACTGAAGGGTGGCCTTCAAACTCGAGGTGGGTGCCATATCCCTTCTGGAGTATAATAAATACTGTACAAATGGGAATATGTACAAATCTGACTGTGTCTTTGTTTGAGGGGTCTCAAAAGTCATTGAAACATGAATTTTGCGGGTTGAAATATTTTCACTGTGGAAGGTGGAATCAGGGCATCGGTCATGTTGCTAACTTTTGCTAAGTTAACAAAATGTTCAATCCAGGCCACGTGAAGGCTCCCTGATATGCTGGATCATAAAAAGAAATGCAGGGTGGTATAGGTTAAATACCACCCAATCAAATATTGTTGTTCCTCGCTAGGAGGACATTTGGATTACTACACAATAGAGCGCATCTAATCAAACAATACAGAGATACATGAAAGACCCTTGAAACAAAAACATTGCGGGTTTTCGAATTTCGATTGGCAGTGGTGAGTGTTATCTTCCTATGTTTCACTTTACTGGATCAAATTTTATCCGTTGTGGTAGGCATCTTATTGTACAGTTCAGTGATCGCTAGAGGATTCTATATATGAGTTTGCTCACATATTTTAAACGTTTAGGTTACCATTTTTGGTAACCAGTCAGAAATTAAGTTCGTTCGTACCTGAAACGAGTCAAAAAGAGCAAACATACACAAAGACAAATAGATTGATGTCAAAAGTGTCTGAAACATGAATTTTACAGGTGGAATTTCTAAGATTTCCCACGCTTGTGTGCACGTGCCTTTCAAATGCACATGCACATTGACACACCGCACACACATTTTTCATATACGCAAATGTGTATGACAGCAGTGTGCCAATGTGTATGACACCAACGCATTTGAAAAGGACATGCAGACAAGCGCGACACACATATTCTTTCACATGCACAAATGGACATTAACCAAATTCCTATAAAAGGTTACCATTTTTGGTATCCGGTCAGAAATTTAAATTCATTTACACTTAAAACGAATGAAAAAAAGAAAACGAGCTCAAAGGGAAATGAAGTAGTGTCAAACGTGCCCGAGACATGAACTTTGCGGGTTCATTTCGCTCATTCAATTTGCTCTTTGCAAAAACAAAAACACTCAACCCGTATTTTTCACGTTTCAGTTACCTGTTCCAGTCTTATGCATCTATGCTTTGTGTTGAGCCCTGATCATGAACAACTTTTGGAACGTATTCATATTCCTATGAATACATCTACAATATTTAAAAAGGACCTTCAGTAAAACGTGGTGGGGGTAAAATGACAGGAGTGGGGATTATTTTTTGTCATGCCCTGTCATGACATAGAGAAATTTATACTCAGACAAGAACCCTCTAGCGCAAAGTCTACACTGAAATATTACACCCACCGCAACTGAAGGTCGTTGAGCGAAAGCGAAACGACCTTCAGTAAATTGCGGTGGGTGTAATATTTCAGTGTAGACTTTGCGCTAGAGGGTTCTTGTCTGAGTATAAATTTCTCTATGTCATGACAGGGCATGACAAAAAATAATCCCCACTCCCACTACTACTTTGCCAGAAATTTTTCTGAAATCCCAGTGCTAAATTGTTTTTTTTGTAAGTAACACAGATGTAAAAAAGGCAACAAAAACCGCCATTTATAAGACTCTATAGACTTATATAAGTACGTAGACGGTACAAACACTGTTCTAACGCAACACAGTCATTGTTTTTAACGTGTTTCCCAGATAACAAACCACACAAACGTTCTCTATACACCAAATTTGGGGGCGGTATTTCGAGGGAGGTTATAAATTCATGGGGCAAATATTGAGGGGGGTATTTTGATGGGAGGGGATATTTCAAGGAAATACGGTATAAAAACGGATGTGTCAAAGTCTGTCTCTTCCGCCGCGGATGACATTTCAATTTTTTTTGTTACGTTTCGCTTTTTCATACGCGCCACATATCAATTATCGCTTTATTTGGCACGTTGAACTTAAGAATGTGTTTTGTTGCCTTGAATTGCCTGAAAAATTCGAAAACTATTTTCGAATTTTCGAATTTTCGAATTTTCGAATTTTTTGAAAAATAAATCGATTTTTAAGTGTTTTTTCTAGGGGTGACATAAAAATTCGAAAATTCCGAAAAAAATTCGAAAATTCGAAAATGTTTTCGAATTTTTGAATCTTTTTTGGCCATCGTTACTCACAGCTGGAGATATAGCCTTCAAAGTGTAGCTAATCAAGTGGGTGGTGAACTTGCTTGGGACACCAAAAACGCCACAAAAATTGTTGCATATAGGGCGACCCACCCTGTAGTGAGTCGCCGCACCTCCCCCCATTGTTGGGGAGTAAGGGGGTCTTACAACTTTATATATACAAAGTTTCAGCCTTATAACACCCCCATGGACGGAGATATTGCGTTCGAAGTGAAATAAAAAAATGGGTGGTGAACTTGTCCGGGAAGGTGTTTATTATGGGGGTGTATTTGGGAGAATTTCTCAAACTATTATACAATGGAACCAATTTTGCCTGATTCACCAACATCATATACAATTTTGTGAACAACCAGAGTGGTGTGACATGTATAATACTTTGCATTTCTCACATAAAAAATGATCAAATAAATAAAGACCTTCAAATCAAGAATGTTTTAAAAAGATCTTCAAATTTTTGTACTTATGTTCATTTACCATAATTAGGCTTGGCTACCACTTCTTTTTTTGTGCCAAAAGGAACAATTGTTTATCATAAATGATGCCAATAGTTTTTTCTGCATTACAATGTAACAAACAGTAATACTTGTGACATCTGGAAGATTTCGTGTCTCTACATTCTGTAATTCGTGTTTCATGTACAATAGACCAAAAAACCATTTGTCCCTGAATTCAACAAATAAAAATGCAGGCGCTTGTTTGCTGTATGCTATTTCAATTGAAAATATTGTTTGACCTGTGTCTAATTTCATTTAAATCCATCAGCATCAGAACTTGATATTCAGTATTTAAGTTCCCAATGATATTTAATCTTGACCGACAATTTGAAGAATATGATTCTTGTGCACACACTGACTGCCCAGTCTCAAAATTCAGTCAGGTAAAAATATCCTGTATCTTTTATAAATACCAAAATATAGGGGAGGATAGTGTTGTTTGAATGTAGGAGTTGGGGATAATGTAAGTAGAAAATGACGTGAGTAGGGGTTTCCTAACCAGATTACCTAGACAGATTTTCCTGTCTATTATTGTTCACAGCAATGCATTTCATTGGACAGTGGAAAATTAGGGGTGTTTGGAAAAATGTTTCCTTTCCCCGTTGAAATAAAGTGATTTTGTCGGATTGTTTGTTCACTCGCAGCTCAGTTTACCCCTCCGACCACATAGGGGAAGTGGTGGAACCGCAATTACATCACAAATTGCAACATATTTCGTTTTCTCTTACTTGACAAAGATGGCTAATTTCACAGAGAAAAAGTCCAGTAAATCATGATTATTGCATACTTCACCCTTTTATTCATCTTTTTCTAACACACTTTTCTTTTCTTTTATTAACATCAAAGGTACCACCCCAGTTCAAATATTTACAATACGATACATGAAGACATGCGAACCCCTAAGCATAGGTAAATACGACAGGTGCCATCGCCATATACTGTAAAACTGGAAATGTCAAATTCACAGTAATATTTCCTATCCTTTTACCAAAATGCGCCACTCTCCAATATTGGTGCCACACACACTGGATGTCAACTGTTTCAGTGTCAACTCGATTTCATGAAACTGTAGCTTGCAGGACAGTTCTTAAAGGCACATGCGGCAATGTCGAAGAGGAATTTATATTGCCATGTGCATTTGAACACGGTTTCGCGGCCCATAAACTAAAAATTTATGAAAAACTGTTGGCCCAGTTGACATCCTGTCAACTGGGCCGACAGTTTTTCAAAAAATTTTAGTTTATGGGCTGCGAAACCGTGTCCAATGGCAATATAAATTCCTCGTTGACATTGCCGCATGCGTCCTTCAAAATTGCCCTGCTACCTAAATGCAACCAAAAATGGAGTAGACACCGAAACAGTTGACATCCAGTGTGTGTAGCGCCAATGTGACATCTCCAATAGTGCAGTGCGACCCCTAAAAATGTGCTGAAAACACAAAGATAACAAATACAGCACGACTGTTGTATTATTAGAGAATTTACGTTATCAATAAATATATCGCCGAAGTATCCATGTATCATTTGTTCAGTCATTTGCTCTGCAACATTATCACTAGCAGACTGCCTGCCCCCGTAAAAAGCTGCAAAGGATGGAATTGTATCAGTGTCCTCTGGTCCCAGTTCCAACTTCAGCATGCATATGTTCACAAAAAAGTTTAGAAAATAAACACATTGCTGTATCATTAAGGAGGACAAATTTGGTCATACCAGTTTAGATACCGTATTTCCTTGAAATACCCCCCTCGAAATACCCCCCTCAAAATGGCCACTATGAATTTATTAGCCCCCCTCGAAACACCCCCCCCCCACCCAAAATTGAGTGTACAGAGAACGTACATGACCAAACAGCGGTTTGTGATTCGGGCAATGCAAAACACACGTTAAAAGCAACGAACAGTGTTTATACCATCTACTTACTTATATAAGTCCATATTGCGGTTATTGTTTTATTTTACTACATGTGCGTACGTTACAGATGACAGTTCGGTACTGGTACTTCAAAAAATTCTGGCGAAATAATGAGCCTTCTCCCCTCGAAATACCCCCCCTAGAAATACCCCCACTCGCAATACCCCTCCGCGATTAACCCCCCCCCCCCCTCAAAATTCTCACTCTGAAACAATCAGCACGGGGGGAGGTATTTCGAGGAGAGACGGTAGGTAGCTAGACAAACTAGTCTATGTGTAGCTGCGATGCTAATTGGCAGCAATTAATATACCATGTACAGTGCATACATGATGTAAATTATTGCAGATCTGGGTATTTCGAGGGGGCGTGGAGGGGGTCAATTCAAATGGGGGATAATTTGAAAAAATACAGTATTTATTGTTTATGACCCCATCCATCCATGTTTATGGAACTACTGAATCACAATTTACTCATAGGTACCCACGGTGATAAGAAAAGCCCTGGAAACCGTGAAGAAGCCATGACACTCGAATCCTTTGTAGCCGTGGTCCAGTTGCATTAAATATTCCCGGATCAGTTTCGTGGCTTCTTTGTCACAACCTGGAGCCAATCCCACACAATGTCATTTGACAAGAGAATGTGCAAGAATTACAAGAAGTTGTCAATTTCTTGTTGTTTCTTGTTGATTGCCATCACTATTTGTGACTTGAAGTTAAGTTGGGCATAAATGTTACAGTAAAAAAATGGCTAACGCCAAACAAAAAGTGGACGCTGCCTCCACAGCAAATAGAGATGAAGTGTGTCTCTCAAATGGACATGAAGTGCGTCTCTCAAATGGACATTAATATATATTGGATGCACAAAAGTAAGTAAATTCACTCAAGTTTATCACAGCTGCGTGAGCTGTGCTATGTGTGTGTTTAAAACCAAAAAGCTCACGCTGCTATGATAAACTTGAGTGAATTTTTTTCCTTTTTGTCTCAGATAGTTGAAGGGTGTGAAACTTTTTTTACATGGATGTGTACGTCTAACACTGTAATCTGCCTTGAAAACTATTGAATAAGTAAAAGTCTGGGTTCCATGTGAGACATTTCTCACAATGCAGATGTAATGATATATTGCTTTTGTGCATTTAACAGTCAATACATGTAACTCTTGTAATGTAATACAAATAGTTTCTTTATTCAGGTGGGATATGTAACCACAGTAAAGCCGGAATTAGAGCTCGAGCATGTAACGTGAAATGATGACGTGGAATGTTTGACGCAAAAAGTTTTGACGTGGAAAGATTTTTGAATTACAGCTATCTGACGCAGAAAGATCCGACGACATGGTGACGTGGAAAGATCCGACGACATCTTGACGTGAAAAGATTGAAGGAAACGATTTGACGACGAAACGACTTGTGACGTGAAAAGATTCGATGACGAAACGACTTGTGACGTGAAAAGATTCGACGACTAAACGACTTGTGACGTGAAAAGATTGGACAAGATGGAAAATGATGATATGATAGATAGAAAATAATTAATACACTATACTGTAAATGTTTCTTTGTTTTGTTTTGTTGTTTTTTTCATCTCGAAAGCACCATCAAACCAAAATGTCAGCCAGAGCATAGCAGTTGTCTGTCCATTCCGTTCAGTTGTTGTTTTTTTCAGCAAGGAAAAATTTTTCGATATGAGATTTGTATATACCGTATATCCTTGAGTAATACCCCCCTCGAAAAATACCCGCCCCCTTGAATAAGTCCCCCCTCTTGGTAAAACGATCAGCAACAGACGAAAATGAAAACGAGACAAACAGAAAAAGAAAGCTATGTCTGGGCTGATTCATCGAATGCAAATGGGGTTTGGTGTGTGAAACGAAAAATACAAAAGAATGTTAGCCGACGGCCGAGACGGCACAGCAGATACATTTTGTGTACGCAGCGTATGCATACCTACCATGCTGATGAACACGAATTTTAGGATGGATACGTTGTTTTTGTTCTTGTTGAACTGGTCATTTTCTGCATTAGATGTGTTGACGGAATGCATACAAACAATGAATAAAGTGAAATTTTTCCTGGACGTTCTGAGGAAAAAATAAGTCCCCCCCCTTGAATGGTACCCCCCTTGAATAAGTCCCCTCCAAAACGTCATACGAAATAATAACGCCCCTGGGGTCTTATTCAAGGGTCTTATTCATTGTTTTACTTTAATTTTTACTAATTATTTGCCAATAGCTATTATATTATTTGTAATTTATTATGACAAATCAACTGCTACGTTTTATTAATTAAACATATTGTTACAAAAAAAGAAAGAAATGTTTAGAAAAAAATAGCACATTATGGAACGGAAAAAATCTTAAATAGTTACAAAATGAAGTGGTGAAAGTGATTATTTACATTTTTATTTTGAAATATCTGATTATCTTACTGAAAAAAATTGAAATCATTATTTACTTACAAAATGAAGTAGTGAAAATGATCATTTACAATGTAATTTTTAAATATCTGACAGGAAAAAAACGACATCGAAAATAAACGAAAGAACATATTTACATTTTAATTTTGAAATATGTTACAGAAAAAATAACGACATCGGAAATAAACGAAAGAACATATTTACAACGTAATACATGAAAAAACGTTTCCCCCGGGGGCAGTCCCAAGACCTGTAATGTGTAAAGTAAACTGTTAAATGTATAGTCGAATGCAAAGTATTGTAATAAAAACGAAAAAATATGATTTTATTAGTAAAGTTATCATACAGTTATATTTGCATTTGACTTTACATTTGGCACTTTACTGGGCTTGGGATTGCCACCTCGATGACAATAGACAGTTTACATTCCATTTCAATCTATTTGCGCCGTATATCTTAGAAATACTGTCCGCTCTCAGCTATGAACTTATAAAGCACCACGCTAAATACCCCCCCCCCCTGAGGTACGTATCCAGGATTTTTGAGCGGGGGTATGCTTTTTTACGGAGGCGGCAAGGGAGGGGGCTCAGCCCCCCCTACAATTGAAGCTACATAGTGGCTTAATGGCGCTGGCGCCATTAGTAGGCGCCATGCCATGGCGCCATGGGCGTTGGCGCCAGCGCCATGGAACGCGGTATATGTATGTATGTACCTATGTATGTATGTATGTACCTATGTATGTATGTATGTATGTATGTATGTAAATATACATACAAAGAAGCGAAGAGCAAAACATTGTGTGTATTTATAAAGATTTGCGGCGGCCACATGGAGCAAATCTGATGATAATACCTTATGTCTGCTGAATAATGCGCGCCTGCGCGAATTATTTTTTTACGCTGACATTGAAAAAGTCGCATTTTTCGGTCACTTTCTTGTATCGCCCGCCCCCACCCCCCTGGATACAGCCGTGCCCTCTCCCTAGATGTAGTGTAATAGATAATGTAAATAAAAATGGTTTTGGGTTCTTATACGTACAATGCAGAAAGTTATACCCCCTTAAATTTTCAGTGTGTAAAAATGAACCCCCTGAGTGTATCTGGATGAACTACGGTACATAAAATATTTGTGTAATTACTACAAAATATTAACTATAACTTTTTCGTGTATTTTAACGATTTTGTAGAAGCATTTCAAAAAATTTCTACCGAAATAATGACCCCCTCCCCTCATTTAACTCCCCCTCTCGGGAGCAATATGAAGCAATCACCCCCAGGGAGAGAAAATACAGCAGTGAGTACAACTAATTTTTTGAATGAGGTTATTAAAATATTTTGCCTACACACACACACACACACACACACACACACACACACACTATTTTTAACCGAGGCTTTGTGTGAAGACATGTAAATGAAAGAACACGGTTGAACGATTTTATTTAAATTTAATTTGAGTTTAAATTAATGAAAGTAAGACTTTGTAAATTAGAAAACTAAAGCACATATAGCATAGATACAAAAAGAGTAGGCTGGATGGAGCCATGTCGCCATTTCAGTTTTCACATCGATCACGGTGAAAAGTAGTGTGTGTAGGGCGATTACGCTAAAACAAACAAATTTAAGAAATTTAATATAACGACAATCATTATTAACTTAACGGCATTAATGAATAAACTGAAAACAATAGAAAATGACAAGATATTTCGACATATTTGGGGGCACGCGCAGTGAATACGGTAAATGGCGAACGGTAAAGTAAGTGTCAAATGTAAAGTCACATGCAAAGTAAAGTGTCAATGAAAACAAAAAAAAATATTTTATTACTGAAATTTGCATGACAATTGACAGTTGACTTTTCATTTGACTTTACATGTGACACATTACTTTGCACTTGAAAGGGCTTGAGACTACGGTTCAAACGATATCAAATACTGCTGGTTAAAATCACTTGTACATCCATATATATTATCTCAATAAAATATGCAGCTTTGCTAGGCTATACCAAAAGCAAAATATCGAAAATATTGAAATATATATATATGGAATATCGACAAATTTGTAGTATCGAATATAGACCATATTTTAATAGCGAATATAGATATGTTCCATATCAAATCAAATATCGATATCGATATCGAAAATTTTGAAAAAATATCAATTATCTATATCGATATCGTTTGAACCTATTTACTTGGGATTGCTACCTGTGATTAGGGCGTCAAAAAAAAATTTTACGGAAAAGGGACATGGAAAACGGGAAATAAAATTGCACTGGCGGAAAACGGAAAAGGGGGGGAAAATTATCCGCGGCAGGAAAAAGTAAAAAGGGGCCGGAAAAACGGAAACGGATAGATGTAATTTTTTGCGAAAATTACCTGGAAAATGGAATAAATTTGCTGAAATTTTGAAGCAAGTTTAAATTTTTTTGAATTTTGCTGGATACAGATAAAATTCACATAGTTGATCTGCATTAATGTTCACAATTTTGGCTTCACAAAAATCATAAAGTTGAGCCAGAAAAAGTTAAAATGAGGCGAAACATATAAAATAAAGATTGAAAATGGGAAAAATTTTTGAAAAGTGGAAATTGAGCCGGAGAACGGTAAAACTACGGAAAACCTAAAAATACGCCGGAAACGTAAAATTTAGTGGGTGGCCGGAAAACGGAAAAATAATTTCAGCAGCCGGAAAACGGAACTTAATAAAATTGACTGCGGAAAACGGAAATTTGACACCCTATCTGTGAATACGGATTCAAACGGTATCTCTCCTAATCTTGTAATATCTTCCCTGAAAAGTCAACAAGGCAATACAGATCCAGGAACGCCAATACCGATTTAGAAAGTTCAAAATAACACTCCTGATGCCGTTTGAACCGTACTACCGAACAGAAACAATTAAATCAATCAATCAATCAATCAATCACAAAATTGCCTTAAACGAACGCTTTCCACTATCATCATAATCAATTTCCACGTGCCCTTCCTGCTTCCCTTTACTGTGAATACCATATTCATGATATTCATCCATTAACCTAATGTGGCGGCCTCTTTGGCGCAACGACGGGAACAGCGGCAATGCATCGTCCATGCAGTGTGAACAAAACGATTGATCGATGTTCTCGATTTCGCACAACTTTTGACAATCCACCTTGCCGATGAAGTGCTCCCCGTGCATCCGATCCAATTCGTTGCGATATAAGTGCTTGTTATCAATGTCCAGCGGCTGTAAATTGTAAACGTTGAACTAAAAAAGTAAATAAATATATACATGGCATGTATACAGTAAATACTCGAATAAGTGCCCGTGAAGTTACATTTTCCTAAACATTTTAGGGGGGGGGGGGGAACATTCGACATATTTGTACCCCACCCTTGAACAACTACTACCTAGAAAAAGTGACGAAAAATGAACTACCTCCCTCGAGTTAAGATGATAAATTGTAAATGTAAATTTATATTGTGAAAATACATATCAGCGTAAAATGATGGCGCAAACCGATTATGTAAAATTCTCCCTCGAATTAAGATTATGAAATATAAATGTAAATTCATACCGTGAAAATACATATCAGCGTAAAATGATGGCGCAAACCGATTATGTAAAATATCCGACGTGAATAGTTTGGCTTTCAATTCTAATTTTTCACGCCAAACTTTCCACGTCACATTTTCAAGTCAAATATTTCACGCCAAACTTTCCACGCCAAACTTTCCACGTCAGATTTTTCACGCCAAACTTTCCACGTTAAACTTTTCAAGTCAAATTTTTCTCGCCAAACTTCCCAACCCCCCAAACATGCCAAACAACCATACATTTTTTTACGCCAAACATTTTACGTAAAAATTTTCACATGGAAGATGTACAATTGTGTAATCTTGGTTTTGCACATTTGAACGTTAAACATACCTCGCAGAAAGCCTTCAAGTCTTCGAAAGTTCCACAGCCGAAAAACGTTAATTTCTTCAATTTGCCCGTGTTCCAAAGCCGGTACGCGGTGTCTACGACTTTCTTGACGACGTCCTTCGACACGAATTCCGTCGATCTATCCGCGTAAATTGTCACCTATAAATGAATGAGATTATCGTAATGTAAAGTAACATATCTTAAACATAGATCTATACTAGTATCCGTGATTCAGAGAAATTCCGGCAGTTGACAGACACGATACCTCCCGAAAAACAAAATGGGACACCGCACTCTAAAAATAAAAAAACCAGATCAAGAAAACATTTAATCCCATATCCCTATCCCAAAATACTCCCAAGTATCTGCTCTCAATTTCGGTATTGTTTCCCCAAGTCCGGAATTCAGACAGAAAAAAAAATTGTGAACATATTTATAATTTATTTTATAATATTACATATTACTAAAATATTTAACGCCAAAAAGCAACATACTTCGGTATATAATGTTAGAAAAAAAATAAATTCATAAAAAATTACAAATGTAAATAACCTCATATCCTTCCGGGATGGGCGCATAGAACGAAAAGTGTTCCATCATTTCGAGTTGTTCCATCGTACCGCATCGATATCCACTTTTGTCACATTCGGTGCACAATTTGATCCACAAAACGCCTAGTGGCAATCCCAAACCCTCTGAATTGTAAGGTAAGGTGTAAATTGCAAGTGTAATGCAAAGTAAACTGTCCATAAAATTAAAATATTGAAAAAAAAATTTGAACAATATCTGGAAATTTTTGACAAATGACAGTTTACTTTGAATTTTCCTTTCCAATTTACACTACACACTGTGGAGGGTTTGGGAGTGCCACCTGGTTGCACGAAGTGGGCCGTGTCGAAGGTCTTTATCGGCAATGACGCCGACTCGTTGCGAAAATATATCTGCGTATTAAATTATTGATGTAAAAAGTTTCACGTGAGTGACGTGAAATGTTGACAAGACAAATTCTACATGAAAATTTAGATGTGAAAAGTATTTAGATTCCATCCTAGACAGTAAAAGTGGTTTTAAATTTAAGAGATTTTACACTGCATGCACCAGAGTTAAAATAATTTAAATTCACCCACCATTGTTCCGGCACACCGACCGTATTCATCTTCGAAATGCTTGTGCAGAGGGCTGCAGAATTCGAATCGAATTTGGTACACCCGGCCATGCAATCGCCGGCTAACAATCTGAAATAACAATTGCAAAATCAAAATTTTTAAATAAATATCACGATAATGTGACCATATTCCGAATATTTTCCATGTCACTTTTCTCGCATCCATCCAAAACTGTTTACATTTACGCATGGTTATTGCAAGAAAGTCTGCAATAACCATCCCTATACCAAAATCCCGATCCCGTGTGTTGCCCAATTTCATATTCCGAAATAACAAAAAAATTACAATCTCAATCCAAGGACGTATCCAGGGGGGGGGGGGGCTGCAGCCCCCCTCCTTCCCGGGGTGAGATCAAAAAAGTCCCGGAAAATGCAAATTTTCCTAAATATTTTCGATGTTTCCTAAAAATTTTGCGCGCAAGCGCGCAATTTCTTCCCCATGCATTGTATTTTCAGCGTATCAGCTCCTTTAAACCAAAATCCTTGGAAAAGAACACATTTTTTGCGCATTTCGTGTATATGTATGCCTATTTACATACATATAAAGCGGTTCCTGGCGATGACGCCAACGCCAATGGCGCCTTTATATGGCGCTAGCGCAAAAACGCTTTTCCGTCTCTATAGAGGGAAAAATTTTAGGGGGCCCCCCATTCGCCGGCCCCCGTAAACAAGCAGCCCCCCCACTCCAAAATCCTGGATACTCCCCTATCGCAATCGTACGAATATATACAAAAAAGATCCCGGGGGTAGGGTTCAAACGGGATTGACTTTTCGGGATCGGGATTGGTTTTTTGAGATTTCGGGATCGGGATTTGCCGTGATTGGGGTCATGGGATCGGGATTGGCATTTTTCCGGGATCGGGATTGGGTTCTAGGGATAGAGATTTTGGCCATTTTTCTGGCATTCACAGTTGTTCATAAAGGTGTCAAAACACTGTTGGATGACAGAAAAGTGGCATAAAATTGACGCTGGGGGTTTGCATCCACTTTTTTTGCATGCAAAAACGTCATTATTTCACTTTTTATAATTTCCACCAATTTTTCCGGGATCGGGATCGGGATTTGAAAACTTTCGGGATCGGGATCGGGATCGGGATTGGTATTTTTGAGATTTCGGGATCGGGATCGGAATCGGAATTGGGGTTTCGGGATCGGGATCGGGACTGGTAAATCCCGGAATTTCACGGGATCCGGGATCGGGATCCCGTTTGAACCCTAATTGGAATATGCAACATTACGGGATTGCTATTGGGATTGCGTTTTTTTCATGTTGGGTTGATTTTTAATTCGATATCGGTAAAAAAAATCACAATTTTTGTGTATTCGGTATATGGATTATAATTACCTCACCATTCTCGTGGCAAAATGTTTTTACACTTTTTTCCAGAGACAAGTGAACACTTGGTGGAAAATGAGAAATGAAACTGGAAAACGAAATGAACAGGATGACGCCGAAAACGAGTTCAATGATTACACAGATTATTTGCAGAAAGTTTGTGAAAGGGAAAAAACAATTAAAAAGTTGCCGTGGCCACTGTTAGCTCCAGTTCTGACGGCAAATGGTTAGTTTTTTTTGAAAATATTCGTTTATTTTCATTCTTAAATAATGTAATATAAATACTCACTCAAATAAGTAAAAAATTTCCCTCCATTTACTACACACTCCAAAATATTGCTGATGTGTTGTTATAATAAAATTTATTCATTTATATGAGTTTTCCATTGTATAACAACTTAATCATTATTAATCATGTATATTTCATATGCAGTGCAAAAACCAGTGCTCCGAGGAGAAGGCAAAGTGGCCAAGAGGGGCAGTGGAAAAAGTTCGCCGCAAAAAAAGAGTGAAAAACAATCGCCGCCTAAAAAGAGAAAGCGAGATCAATCATGCAACGAAAGTGACAGAGGCGAAATTCGCGGTGAAACTGTAGTCACCAGAAGTATTCAAAGTGGCCTCTCTAGTAGCGGTCCAAATGAACTGCGGGTGCCACTCCCACACCCTGTAAAAAGTCTTGTAAAATGTCAAAAGTCATGGAAAAAATAACTAGACAAATTTAGCTCTCAGTTATAAATTTTGCAAGTCATATTCAATTAGGGTTCAAACGGGATCCCGATCCCGATCCCGGATCCCGTGAAGTTCCGGGATTTACCAGTCCCGATCCCGATCCAGAAACCCGAATCCCGATCCCAATCCCGATCCCGAAATCTCAAAAAGTGAATCCCGAAACCCGAATCCCGATCCCGATCCCGATCCCGAAATCTCAAAAAGTGAATCCCGATCCCGATCCCGATCCCGAAAAGTCAATCCCGTTTGAACCCTATATTCAATGAATGACTTTTTACAATTTCCATATCATTTGACATTTTACACCAGTTTTTACAGGGTGTGGGAGTGCCTCCAGCGTACAGAAGTGATGTCGCCGTACACCATGGATGGCGATTCAAATGACCAAGAAGAGAGACGAAATTCACAGCATGTGGCAGTCATGGTGGACGATTGTGTCAAATCACAGAAGGAGGCTAAAGCTGCAAGTGAACTTGCCGCAAAAAGTCAGTTTTTTTTACTGTATGTATAATTACGTAATTGCGCGTATGCATGCTCGCAAATCTTTTGCAAAATACCTAGTGTAGTGCTTAGTACTAAAAATTTCGGCCGATCCGATTTTTTTTTAAATTAATCTTTACTTGTATGTTTATTTTTATTTTACATTGTAAAATTACTTTATCATGTACATAGAAATCATCGCGCGACGACCGAACAATGATATATTAAAAATTGTCGTGAAAAAAGCGGAGGCGATTCGACAAAAGTCGACAGTAAGTTGATATTTATTTGATTAGCGGTATTAGCGTTTGGGGTGCGTATTTGAATAATTTGACTTTAAAATTTTAGACGTGGAAAGTTTTACGTAAAATATTTCACTTGGGTTATTTGGCGTGGAAAGTTTGGAGTGAAAAATTTGACTTGATAACTTTGTCGTGGAAAGTTTGGAGTGAAAAATTTCAAGTTTGGCGTGGAAAGTTTGGCGTCGGTAATTTGGCGTGGAAAGTTTGGCGTGGAGAGTTTGACTTGATAACTGTGTCGTGGAAAGTTTGGAGTGAAAAATTTGACTTGATAACTTACACGTGGAAAGTTTTACGTAAAATAGTTCACGTGGGTAATTTGGCGTGGAAAGTTTGGCGCGGAAAGTTTGACTTGATAACTTTGTCGTGGAAAGTTTGGAGTGAAAAATTTGTCTTGATAACTTTGGCGTGGAAAGTTCGACGTAAACTTTTCACGTGTATTGTTTGATTTGACGTGAAATGTTCTTTCATTTTTTCAGCTGGCTGGAAAAGATCTTGTCAAAGTGCAAGAATTAGCAGCAGTTGTTACCAGTGCTGTCGCCGGTCAAAATTTGGCAAAATCGAATGAATCTGTATTTGTTCAAGATTGCGACAGATGTCACAGTCTGCCCAAATATGCTATCAATGCATTGGCCAAATACGAGCACTCGCTCTCTAACATAACAGAGCCAGACTATCAGAAGATAATTGTGTCTCAAATCAGTCGCGCAATTGAGTGTGGAGAAACGAAAGTGCAAAAGTTGAGGGCTGGAGGGAACGATGTTGCCGAAGAGAGAGCTGTACAGGTAATTTTTTTTGTATAAACATTTTTTTGATAAATTCACTTTTATGTTTGTAGTTTAAGCCAATTACTTGGCCGGGGGTGGGGGGCGGTTGGCGGGGCCAACACACCACTCTCCCTTTCACAAGGCTCATAAAAAAATATATTAGGAAGTAAGATTCAGTAAATTGTGTTTTATGCATTTCAGATAAGAAATTTGCGCAACTGCGATGATTGCAGTCACAAAATATTAGGGTGTCAACTTTCCGTTTTCCGTTTTTTCCTTTTCCGTTTCCGTTTTCCGGCTCCAAATTTTTTTCCATTTCCGTTTTTCCGGCCCAATTTCCGTTTTCCGGCTAAAATTTCAGTTTTTCCGCCTTTTTTCCGTTTTCCGGCTCAATTGTCTGTTTTTCCAATTTTTTTTTCATTTTCTGGCTCAATTCTCTGTTTTCTGTTTCAGCCAAACTGGTAAACAATGCATGCAGGTTCACAATTATGTTAATTGTTTCTATTTCTAGTAAGATTTCTGAAATTTTTTCCGTTTCCGGCATAATTTCAGCAAATTTTTTCCGTTTCCGGCATAATTTCAGCAAATTTTTGCCGTTTCCGTTTCCGTTTTCCGGCCTTTCATTTTTCCGTTTTCCGGCAGGTGCAAATTTTTTCCCGTTTCCGTTTTCCGGCAAGTGCAATTTTTTTTCCGTTTACCTTTCCGTTTTCCGCCAAAAAGTTTTTGTTGACACACCCTACAAAATATACTAAATATTTTCATATCAATGATAACAAAAACACACACCAAATCACAACCATTCCGTTTGTGTGTGTATGTATGTATGTATGTATGTATGTATGTATGTGTGTGTGTACCTATGCAGTTACACATACTTTCGAATTTTGCTGTATACGTATGCAGACTTCTATACATAAAATTGGTTCTTGGTGCTGGCGCCTACGCCAATAACGCATTTGTGTTGGCTGGCGCCAGAGCCAAAACAAATTTCCACTTGTTCCTACGATGGGACAAATTTTGGCCCACCACCCGCCAAAAAAATTCTTAATACCTTGCTGCAATATGATACGGGGTTACGGGGTTGCACTACAAATCAGAAATAAATGTATAATTTATTTTATTTTGTTGTATTATATATTTTTTTTAATTTTATAAATATTTTCAGATTGCTCCGTCAGATTCAGATTCAGATTCAATACGTCCAAACAACAAATTGGACAAATTGGGATGCTTTGAAGATTATGATGTGCAAAATCTGGAATTTTACAATAATGACGAATCGCAAAATGCTGACAATATTTGCTCGCCGTCGCTGTCGGCGACATTGCAGTCGCCATCGCCGTCGCGGACATCGCAGTCGCCGAATTTGCCGAGATGTTGCGATGAGGTAATGCAGCCGGAAACGAGTGTAAGTGCTTTATTTATTTAATTTAATATTTTAAATGTAAATTTAATATTAATATATACAAACATATTATTTCAATTATACTAGCCTTGAATTATACCTCTAATTAACCTAATTTATTAGCCTCTAATTAACCCCCACCTAAAAATTGGCTGGGAAAATAATAAAGCCAAACCCATCAATGCTACATTTAAATGACATTTTGCCCAAATTATAAGGACAAATTAAAATTTTCGGGATCGGGACCGGGAATAAGTGGTAGGGACAGGTACACAGGTACCTACCGGGACTGGCCTTTTTGTGATTGTTTGTTTATATGTATGTATGTATGTATTTATGTATGCTATGTTTATCATTTTCAGCCCGTACATGAGAACATGTACAATGACGTTCCAACGGGCATGTCCGATGGATCGATGGAAAGACATGATGACAGAACTGATTCAACCTGTACATCATCCCAGCGGAAAAGGAAAACGTTGTCATTATGGTCACGTTTGAGCAATGATTTGGAAAAAGTTAGTTTGATCACATTGAAACATAAAAAAATGAATTATAACCATTTTTTGTGCATGTTTAATTGCTTATTGAGAGAGCCCGATTAATTAATGGGGTAAGGCAGACTCATTTCGTGAGAACATTATCTGTACCTATACAGTGAATTGGGCTGGTCAGTAAAATAAATTGTAAAAAATTTCGGACATTTTGAAGACTACTTTTAGTAACAGTAGTACATCGGTAAATGCCATGAAAAATGTATATCTATTGAGATCGAGAACAATGTGACATTGCTTTTCAGAATTCCGATTCGACCGTTCACAACGACCGTGGTGCACGATCATCACCTGACAGGGAGGGTGATAGTAATTGGAGATATCATCCTAGCTCAGAGATCGCCGCAAATTGTGACAGAGAACAGTATCCGACGAGAAATAAAGATTCACGCATGAAAAAGTATCAGGTAATAATTTATATTTTATATTTTATTTCAATTTTATGACTGACAAAAAAAGTATGTTTGTATACATTATAATAGTAGTTATTCATGTATATACTGGCAAAAATACATACATCGACAGCGGTTGCTGGCGCCAGACATGGCGCCGTGGCGTGGCGAATATGAATTTCGCAGGCGCCATTAGGGTTCAAACGGGATCCCGATCCCGATCCCGGATCCCGTGAAATTCTGGGATTTACCAGTCCCGATCCCGATCCCGAATCCCCAATCCCGATCCCGATCCAGAAATCTCAAAAATACCAATCCCGATCCCGATCCCGAAAGTTTTCAAATCCCGATCCCGATCCCGAGAAACTCCCAAGTCCGGGATCCCGATCCCGGAAAAATTAGTGGAAATTATAAAAAGTGAAATAATGACGTTTTTGCATGCAAAAATGTGAACGCAAACCCACAGCGTCCATTTTATGCCACTTTTCTGGCATCCAACAGTGTTTTGAGACCTTTATGAACAACTGTGAATGCCAGAAAAATGGCCAAAATCCATATCCCTAGAACCCAATCCCGATCCCGGTTAAATGCCTATCCCAATCCCGATCCCGATCCCGTGACCCCAATCCCGGCCAATCCCGATCCCGATCCCGAAATCTCAAATTACCAATCCCGATCCCGATCCCGATCCCGAAACCCCAATCCCGATCCCGATCCCGATCCCGAAATCTCAAAAAGTGAATCCCGATCCCGATCCCTATCCCGAAAAGTCAATCCCGTTTGAAACCTAGGCGCCATGTACCATGGTGCCATTTAGGGTTTCAAACGGGATTGACTTTTCGGGATAGGGATCGGGATTAGTATTTTGAGATTTCGGGATCGGGATCGGGATTAGTATTTTGAGATTTCGGGATCGGGATCGGGATTGGCCGGGATTGGGGTCACGGGATCGGGATTGGGATTGACGTTTTTCCGGGATCGGGATTGGGTTCTAGGGATAGAGATTTTGGCCAATGTTCTGGCATTCACAGTTGTTTATAAAGGTCTCAAAACACTGTTGGATGCCAGAAAAGTGGCATAAAATGGACGCTGGGGGTTTGCGTTGACATTTTTGCATACAAAAAATGTCTTTTTTTATGTTTTGTAATTTCGACTAATTTTTCCGTGATCGGGATCCCGGACTTTGGAGTTTCTCGGGATAGGGATCGGGATTTGAAAATTTTCGGGATCGGGATCGGGACTGCTAAATCCCGGAATTTGACGGGATCCGGGATCGGGGGGATCGGGATCCCGTTTGAACCCTAGGTGCCATTCCGTAACTGTAGACACAGTTTCAAGTTGTTTTGTGCCTGATACCATTTTCGCCAGGCTTAATAAACAAACAACACACACGATCAAATATATTGTATACACACCCCGTGTGTGCCCCATCCCCACAACGAAAATGATGTATCTTTTGTATCCAACCCCCGACCAGTTTTATGGACAAAACCACACCGGTTAAAAATATACCTGTCTGATGTATTTCATTGAACTGTAAAGAACATTTCATTCTAATTTAAATCACATTCAATTGCATTTATATTCAATATATATATGAATGAAATGTTATATTTTCATGTATTTATAGATTTCCGACATGACTGTTGAAATATCTGATGACGATGGTGACGAGATTATCCAGCAGCAGCGACATTCGCCAGGACCAGTGTGCACAGCTGAAAGTTGTCCTGCAGAAAATTGCAATGAGGTGGGTTAATATGTGTAAATATTATGTGACACTTTATACCGGGTGGCGCACGACGGGCGCACGGTATTTATTCCTGGGTGAGACCTGAAAAATCCCTGGAAATGCAACTTTTCAACTATATTTTTGAATTATTATCGGAATTGACGTTTCGTGATATTTCGGGATCGGGATCGGGATTGGCCGGGATTGGTGTCACGGGATTGGGATTGCAATTGGTTTTTTGATATTTCGGGATCGGGATCGGGATTGGCCGGGATTGGGGTCACGGGACTGGGATCGGTATTGACATTTTTTTGGGATCGGGATTGGGGTCTTTGGATAGAGATTTTGGCCAATGTTCTGGCATACACACTTGTTCATAAAGATCTCAAAAAACTGTTGGATGTCAGAAACGTGGGATAAAATGGACGCTGGGGGTTTGCGTTCACATTTTTACATGCAAAAACGTCATTATTTCACTTTTTATAATTTCCACTAATTTTTCCGAGATCGGGATCCCGGACTTTGGAGTTTCTCGGGATTCGGATCGGGACTGCTAAATCCCGGAATTTCACAGGATCCGGTATCGGGATCGGGATCCCGTTTTAACCCTAGCCCTATGACGCCATTCATTTACTGTGCAGGCAAAATTTTAGGGAGGGGGCTCAGACCAGACACCCACCTCCACACGGGGTATCCGTAAACAAGCGCCCCCCCCCCCCCGCTCAAAAATCCAGGATATGTCCCTGAATGACTAGCTAATCACATTTTTAGGTAACTACCACGAGTGCCACTGTTCCGCAAATGGCTCAAGAACCGAATCTGTCTGCTGCCGACAAACGCCCAATGTCAAATGGAAAAGAGCCGGCGTCACATATTGTTTCTGAGCGTCCGACATCAGCACAAATCCAAAATCCAGATGACATTGCGTCTCGTTTAGAGATTTCAGGCGCTGCGGATTCCAACAATAAAGGTAATTTCATATATTAGTGTACACCAATAAACTTTATTGTAGTCTTAAATTGCTTAAAAATATTTATAAAGTGTACAGTAACATTTCATAATTATTTATTTAAATATGTACAAGTACTTACTTAGTCTGTTTTATATTTAACGTTTCATTTATTTTACCTACAATCGCAGATTCATGTGACAGTGTCGACGTTGGCGAGGTTTGCGATCAACTCGGCGTCAACAAAACAGACTTAAAAACTTCTACAAATGTGGGCGCCGCGAAAACTGCTGCCAAGGTCGGCGCGGTCAAAGATTCATGTGTGGAATCAAGGACGAAAATAGTCATCTATGAAAAGGTTACACTTTTAAATTTTTAATAATGAAATGTACATTTTCTCTTAAAAAAATAAAGAAATGTGCATTAAAATTGTAAAATCTAATAATACACTTATGTTTACATCATAAAAATACATAAAAATAGTATATATCAAGAATCTACGTCGAAACATTTCACGTTCGACTATTGCATGCAATAGTTTGACGCAAAAAGTTTCGACGTGAAAAGATTTTAAAATCTTTTCACGTCGAAACATTTCACGTCGACATTCTGCGTCAAATGCAAAAATTACATGTTTGAATTTTTTAACCGTTGACGTGGAATGTTTGACGGGGAATGTTTGACGTTGAATGTTTGTCGTGAAATTTTTAATGTTTAGACGTACGTTTTTATTAAATTATTAGTTAGTAGTACCATGCCTGAAGTGACAATATAATTATTGAGATCATAAAAGTTTTTAATAATACAATGTTTTCAGGATGGAATACAAACGAGACCTCCTATGGTTGTTCCTGCGATGCCGCGTGTTAACGTGTTTGGTCCACTCGTCAAACGAAGTGACAAGACAGTGATAACGAAGAAACGCGGTGCAGTGAGCAAAGCAGACGTTGCTTTGAAATTTATGGAAAAAAAACTTGTTAGTATACATTCTGTTATGTTATGAATTAAATATAAATATTGATGTAACATTACCAAATATGTTACACCTTACTTTGTACTGGTTTTAAACATTATACATTTGTGGTGTTTCCTCTAATATATTGTGGCATATCATATAATTCGAACGAAAAATTTGAAGGTTGAATTATTTCTAATATGTTATTTAGATTGGAAGTAATAAAATGTATTTGAGTATTTACCAAAAGATTAAATTTGAATTTATCTTACAGAAAAAGAAGACGCTGCCGCAAAAGAGAAAAAAGAAATAGTCACTGAATCACAGAGTGGAGTGGAAAAATGTGTTTGATACTTTGTTTCGTTTTTGCAAATGATTTTTATGTTTTTCTATGTATGCTTTGTTTTTGAATATGGTTTATTCGTTTAAAAGTAGTTATAAATTTTTTAACATTCGCCATCATAATCCCTCAAATTGAAATCTCCGCATTTTGGTGCTTTAAAAATCTATGTCACTCATGTATAATATCTCCACTTGTTGTAGTGTATTGTAATTTCTGTACATTTCTTTACTACGGTATTAGGTATCTCTTTGTACAACATTTACGAATTTTTCTTTTACCTCGCATATGCATATTTCGCTTAGCTGATTGAAAATTATGCGTGTCTGATAGAAATGTTCAGGTCCGTAAATAAATAAGTAAGTAAGTAAGTAAGTAAGTAAGTATTAATCATTCCCATGCCTTATATACTGACTGTATCATCTATTCAATTATTACTATCCAACTAGATTTCTTTTTTATTCTTTCGCTCTTATATTGTACCCATCACTTGTAGAGCCAGTTGCGGTATGTGTGCTACATAAAAATATATACGCTATATCCTCGAATAAGTATTTACAATTTACATTTTATGATTTACGGCATATTGTTTGCATTTAAATGCAATGTAATCCTTAATTTTAACGGTTTCTTTATACTAGCGTAAATAATCGAATAATTTCCCCCTGTTAGATGACAGAGAAACAAATAACTTCCCCCCTCCATCAACTCCCACTGATTTCCAAAAATTTAACATTTCAAAATACCGTATTTCCTCGAAATACCCCCCCCCCTCGAAATACCCCCCCCTCGTTTGACCACCCCCCCCCCCCTCTCGAGACCACTATGAAACAATCACCCCCCCTCGAAATACCCCCCCCCCCAAATTGAGTGTAAAGAGAACGTACATCACAAATATGGCAGTTTGTGTTCTGCGTAGTGCAGAACACACGTTAAAAACAATGTCGGAATCACGTTAGAACAGTGTACATACCATCTACATACTAATATTAGTCTACAGAACCTTATAAATGGCGGTTTTTGTTGCATTTTTCGACGTCTGCGTACATTTCAGACGACAATTTCGTACTTGGTTGTCAAAAATTTTCTTGTGAAATAATACCACCCCCCCCCTCGAAAACCCCCCCCCCTCGTTTGACCCCCCCCCCCCCCCCCTCTCGGGACCACTATGAAACAATCACCCCCCGGGGGGTATTTCGAGGAAATACGGTATATCTCCCTGGGAATTATTTGAAAATGTTTATGGAATATTCAATGCATTAATTCATTGATAGATTGAATGAATATATATATAAAACGATAGATAAATTTTTTTGTGACGTGCACAATGTTTACATAAATACATTAACTTTCATTAACAAATTAACAATAAAAACGTAACATAAAATAACATAACAAAGTAAAGTAACGTATGAAATTAGCTAATTGACAATTATATCCTGTGGTCGTCCGACCAACAACGCGTATTCATCATAAAACGTGGTTCACACTATTCTACTGGAGTCGTCTAACAAGGAATGTTGGGTAGGTCATCAAAAAAATTTAATCGCTCGCATAGCTTGCATTTTAGTCATCGCATAATCATCGCATAGTCTACGTATCCACTAGGGTTCAAACGGGACTGAGATTCCGCTACCTGGTTCGACAAAAAGTCTGCACTGGGCGGTCCAGGTCCCAGTCCCGACGACACAGTCCCGGTACACTTACCTACGCCGCAGTCCCGATCCCGGATAGAAAAAATCCACTCCCGCTCACGGTCACGGTGCCTGAAGTTCACAGTGTCTTTTTTCAATCCTTTCTACAAAATTTTTCCCACGTTCCTAAATATAGTCGCAAGACAACAGATACAGGTAGACACGAGACCAGCAGTAGTACTTTATGATGTTATAGATAGCATATTAAGTGTTCATTTCCCCGAAAAAAATTCATTTCTGATGTACCGACAACTCCCAGTACCCGTACCAACAGTACCGACACCACAGTCCCGGTCCCGGTCCCGACATTCGAAAATTCCTGGTACCGGTAACGATCCTCCAGTCCTGGTCCCGGTCCCTGTCCCTACATTTTGGTCCCGGTCCTGACATTGAAGAATTTATGGTCCCGGCCACGTTCCCCATCCCGAAAAGTGGTCCCGGTTGAACCCTACTACACACTCTTCACTCATTCATTTCACGTCAGAAATAAAATTCTAATTACAGCTTGACGTAGAATGTTTTTGACGCAAAATGTTTATCAGTAAACATCTTTTCACGTCAACACTCTGACGTGAAAAGATTCGACAACTTACATTTCACGTCAACATTTCATGTGACGTGAAATGTTGCTGACGTGAAAAGTTGCTGACGTGAAATGTTTGACGGGAAATGATGACGTGAAAAGATGCAATTTTGACGTACAATTAATAACACATTAATTACTCAATATTTTTCAAATCTTTTTTGGGACATTATAAACAATTACCAGGACAATCTTATTCTGAAATTACAAGACCGTATCTTTGTCCGTTCTCATGTAATTAATTTTTCGACATCTTTCCACGTCATCATTTCGCGTCGAATCGACGCTGAGCTCTAATTCCCGCTTAAAGTGTGTTATCAGTGAAGTGTATGCCATTTTCTAAGCAATGATACATTACTTTTGTGCATCCAATATATATTAATGTCCATTTGAGAGACACACTTCATGTCCATTTGAGAGACACACTTCATCTCTATTTGCTGTGGAGGCAGCGTCCACTTTTTGTTTGGCGTTAGCCATTTTTTTACTGATATACTTCTTTTGTGTGGCCAGTGGCCCAGGCTTCCCCGAATGACACCCAGTAGGTGTCTTGCTGAACAATATATAAATATGCTGGCGAGTAGATGGTGCTACTCCACAAAAATGGCACCATTTTGGAGTAGATGGCACTGCTGTTTTGGAGTAGATGGCGCCATCCATGAAAATGATGCCGCTTTGGAGTAGTTGGCGCCACTCCATGAAAATGGCACCATTTTGGTATAGATGGCACCACTCCATAAAATTGCACAATTTGAAATTATAACCATTGAAGACCCATATAGTGGCAGTATCACATCAAACAGCAGTATATTTTGATCAAAAATATGCAACCCATAACTTGGATGAGGGCCAAGTTTATATGTGACAGGGTGAATTTCATCCTACAAATATTGGCTGGCATCGTGCCAGCATGTGCCAATGATATTTGCATATGCTATGTGTTAAATGACATATCCAAAACTCATTGAGAAATGTCTCTTAAACGAAATTGGTCCACCATTAAGAGTTAAGGAGTGTATCATAATTCTATGTACAACTCATATTTGTGACAATAGCATAATGTGATTGTTCACCAAAAAAAATTAACTAGAAATATTGATCACAGTTCAGTATCCATTTATCAAAGTTTTTCAATTTAATTTTTTACTTGCCATTTCACTTCTCATTTGACTTTTGCCAATTTTCTTTGCAATTCACTTCTCACTTCTCTTTTTACTTGCCATTTGACTTGCCACTTTAGACTTGACATTTATAACTTGACATTTGACTTGATATTTGATCACTTGACATTTAACTTGACAATTGACTTGACATTTACCACTTGAAATTTGACTTGACATATGACTTGTTATTTGACTTTTGACATGACATTGATCAGTTGACATTAAACTTGACATTTGACATGACATTTATTACTTGACAATTAACTTGACATTTCACTTGAAATTTATCACTTGACATTAAACTTGACATTTGACATGACATTTATCACTTGACATTAAGCTTGACATTTAACTTGACATTTGACTTGACATTTCACTTGAAATTTATTACTTGACATTTCACTTGAAATTATTCACTTGGCATTTGACTTAGACATTTCACTTGAAAGTTATCACTTTATATTCACCTTGACATTATCACTTGACATTTGACTTGACTTGACTTTAGACTTGACATTTACAACTTGACATTTGACTTGACATTTATAACTTGACATTTGACATGACATTTATCACTTGACATTAAACTTGACATTTCACTTGAAATTTATCACTTGACGTTAGACTTGACATTTGAAAAAACATTTATCACTTGACATTAAGCTTGACATTTAACTTGACATTTGACTTGAAATTTATTACTTGACATTTCACTTGAAATTTTTCACTTGACATTTGACTTGACATTTGACATGACATTTATCACTTGACATTAAACTTGACATTTCAGTTGAAATTTACCAGTTGACATTTGACTTGAAAGTTATCACTTGATATTTGACTTGATATTTTATCACTTGATATTTTATAACTTGATATCTATCACTTGACATTTATCACTTGATATTTATCACTTGACATTTATCAGTTGACATTAAACTTGACATTTGACTTGACATTTGACATGACATTTATCACTTGACATTTCACTTGAAATTTATCACTTGACGTTAAACTTGACATTTGACATGACATTTATCACTTGAAATTTGACTTGACATATGACTTGATATTTTACTTGACATTTATGAGTTGACATTACACTTGACATTTCACTTGAAATTTGTCACTTGACATTTGACATTTGACTTGACATTTGACATGACATTTCACTTAAAATTTATCACTTTACATTTGACTTGACATTTGACATGACATTTATCACTTGACATTAAACTTGACATTTCAATTGAAATTTATCAGTTGACATTTGACTTGACAGTTATCACTTGAAATTTGACTTGATATTTTATCACTTGATATTTTATAACTTCACATCTATCACTTGACATTTATCACTTGACATTTATCAATTGACATTTATCAATTGACATTTGTCTTGACATTTATCACTTGACATTGAACTTGACATTTAACTTGACATTTATCACTTGACATCTATAATTTGACATTTTTCACTTGACATTTCACTTGAAATCTACCACTTAACATTTATTACTTGATATTTGACTTGATATTTTATCACTTAATATTTTATCACTTGACATCTATCATTTGACATTTATCACTTGACATTTTGCCTGACATTTATTGCTTGACATTTATCACTTGACATTTAACTTGACATTTATAACTTGACATTTGACTTGACATTAACCACTAGACATTTATGACCTGATAGTAATCACCATGCAAGGTCACATGCTCAGTATCACATCAAGCAGTAGTTCAGGCATGTTTGCGCATATTACACAAAATAAGCAAACTTGAATAACTTTTGTAAATCTGTACCAAAATCGCCAAAAATTAGCTCATTCGAAAGCTCTAGTCATGGCGCACACCAACAAATTTTTTTTATTGCCGCATTTGTATTCAAATTTTAATATTATCGAGGATTGAAAATTTCAAACAGATCCCGTCCCAAAGTGGGCGGAGCCTGTGATAAAAATTCCCGAAAATAAGAAATGGCATCATATGCTCTTTCATATGAGCCATCAACCATGAAAATCGGTCGTGTTTCAAGGAAGTTATTGCAGTTTGAAGATTGTCGGGAGAACAAGAAGAACAAGAACAACAAGAACAACAAGAACAACGACAACAACACTACTTGAAAAAGAAAATCCGTAATAACTTCCTCCGAACTCAACCGTTGTATGTGAAAATTTGCATGGTGGTACTTTTCGACACGGGCTTTTTAATGGTGCAGTCGGTTCTGCACTAGCGCATTGCGTTCCGAAGTAATTGCGATTTCAAATTTGCGATTTCCGCATTTTGGTGTGTCCGACCATATTATGGGTGGGTCGCTTGCGCCCTCCCTCGGCAGCGAGGGATGGCGCTGGCGCGCCCACCCGATCACTTAATATTTTATCACTTGACATCTATCATTTGACATTTATCACTTGACATTTTGCCTGACATTTATTGCTTGACATTTATCACTTGACATTTGACTTGACATTTATCACTTGAAATTTGACTTGACATATGAATTGATAATTGACTTGACATTTATGAGTTGACATTACACTTGACATTTCACTTGAAATTTGTCACTTGACATTTGACATTTGACTTGACATTTGACATGACATTTCACTTAAAATTTATCACTTTACATTTGACTTGACATTTGACATGACATTTATCACTTGACATTAAACTTGACATTTCAATTGAAATTTATCAGTTGACATTTGACTTGACAGTTATCACTTGAAATTTGACTTGATATTTTATCACTTGATATTTTATAACTTCACATCTATCACTTGACATTTATCACTTGACATTTATCAATTGACATTTATCAATTGACATTTGTCTTGACATTTATCACTTGACATTGAAATTGACATTTAACTTGACATTTATCACTTGACATCTATAATTTGACATTTTTCACTTGACATTTCACTTGAAATCTACCACTTAACATTTATTACTTGATATTTGACTTGATATTTTATCACTTAATATTTTATCACTTGACATCTATCATTTGACATTTATCACTTGACATTTTGCCTGACATTTATTGCTTGACATTTATCACTTGACATTTGACTTGACATTTATAACTTGACATTTGACTTGACATTAACCACTAGACATTTATGACCTGATAGTAATCACCATGCAAGGTCACATGCTCAGTATCACATCAAGCAGTAGTTCAGGCATGTTTGCGCATATTACAGAAAATAAGCAAACTTGAATAACTTTTGTAAATCTGTACCAAAATCGCCAAAAATTAGCTCATTCGAAAGCTCTAGTCATGGCGCACACCAACAAATTTTTTTTATTGCCGCATTTGTATTCAAATTTTAAATTTATCGAGGTTTGAAAATTTCAAACAGATCCCGTCCCAAAGTGGGCGGAGCCTGTGACAAAAATTTCCGAAAATAAGAAATGGCATCATATGCTCTTTCATATGAGCCATCAACCATGAAAATCGGTCGTGTTTCAAGGAAGTTATTGCAGTTTGAAGATTGTCGGGAGAACAAGAAGAACAAGAACAACAAGAACAACAAGAACAACGACAACAACACTACTTGAAAAAGAAAATCCGTAATAACTTCCTCCGAACTCAACCGTTGTATGTGAAAATTTGCATTTGGTACTTTCCGACACGGGCTTTTTAATGGTGCGGTCGGTTCTGCACTAGCGCATTGCGTTCCGAAGTTATTGCGATTTTAAATTTGCGATTTCCGCGTTTTGGTGTGTCTGACCATATTATGGGTGGGTCGCTTGCGCCCTCCCTCGGCAGCGAGGGATGGCGCTGGCGCGCCCACCCGATTAAAGAAGGTTTTGAGCAGAGTTGTAAAAATACCTGTATTTTTAGAAAGCATAGGTGTAAGTGTAAATACACTTTCCAAATTTTGAGTATGGATACTGAAGCGTAAGGTCTTTTTAAAATACCTGGGAAAGTGTAAAAACAAGCATAGGCGTACAAATCTTTAAGAGAGATTTTTCGCAGTGAATTCTTTCAAAATCAACTACCGTATTACCTCGAAATACCCCCATGGGGGTTTATTATTTCGCCAGCAAAATTTGAGGGGGGTTTATTCGAGGGGGGGGGGGTTTTTCGTCAGAAATTTTTGTAAGGATCGTAGTAAATAGTAGGCATTTGCGTACCCAAAATAGGTAATAAATCTGTCCAAACAGGATATATTTGGACATAAAAACGTAGATACAGAGTTGTGCAAATACTGGTATTTTTGAAAAACGTAAACGTGAACGTAAATACGTTTTCCAAATAAAAAGTATAAATACTAAAACGTAAGGTATTTTTAAAATACCAAGGAATACGTAAAAGAACGTAAACGTAAACATTTTTACACACCATTATTGCCATTGTGCTTTGGAATATACCATTATTTTCACCTTCAGATGGGTCAATCATTCCATCTGCACCACTTTCTGTAGTAAGTGTGGCTAAATCCATATCCAACTAACGCTGGTGATTCTGGGGGAGTCCCAGACCCTGTAAAATGCCTTGTAAAATGTCAAATGGCATGCAAAGTGTCTAAAGTCTTGCAAAGTGCCCTGGAAGGTGGCAAATCTTTGCCATTTTGCTGGGCATTTTACATGAGTTTTGACATTTGCATGAAATTTTACATTTTACAGGGCATCCTACAGTTTCTGGGATTGGCACCAGAGCTTGCACTCACCCTGCCAGTTTCGGAACATGTACTACTCACAGTTGTTGCTAGTGGCGTCGTCGGAATTCACCACAAAAAAATTATAAATGCAACGCTCCAGAAACAAACAAAAAGGTTTTTGTGTTCAGCTTTTGAACACATTTACGAATATGTACCCAGTATTCCATGTGTACATAAGTGCAACCATGCAGTCACTTTTTTCATACACTACATTTTTGTATGTATACATGTTACATTTATGCGGCTGCAGGTGGTGCACCCCATTTGAACATGTGCACATGTGAACAATCACAAGTTTTTTACGTTTTGCCTAGTACCCGGGTATTTTGGTCAGGAAAACGTAACAAAACGTAATGGTATTTTTGGAAAACGTAAACGTAGACGTAAGTATAAATACCCGAATAACCGGGTATTTCGGGTTAACATAAATACGTTTTTCCAACTCTGCGTAGATAGCTACACAAACTACTATATGTGTAGCTGCAATGCAAATTAGCAGTAATATACATCATGTACATTGCGTACATGACGTATTTATTATGTACATGATGTACATCATTCCGAAGGGGGGGGGGTATTTCGAGGGGGGGGGGGTTATTATTTCCCCAGCCCATTTTGAGGGGGGGGGGGGGTTAATTCGAGGGGGGGATAAGTCGAGGTAATACGGTAACTCTCAGCCAGAGTTGTTAAAAGTACCGAACTTTTTTCACAGTATACGTAAACGTAAAGTATTTATTTTTTACTCACCCCTTGAGTACAGAAAACGCAAAGTAAATTTTTTTACTTTTACTCATGAGTAAACGTGAGTAAACATACTTTTCCTCCCAGAAAACGTAAACGTGAGTACTTTTGAGAAATGTCGTCAAAATTTTTGAGAAATGTCGCTCAAAATTAGCTATTTTCATAACTTTTTGCCTATTTTACGCAATTTTTGACTATATTTTTGGTTCTATACCAAGTTTCGACTAGTTTCATATGTTTTTAGCTAATTTTCTCCGTTTTTCCCTTCTATGCCTTTAAAAACCTATATAAAAGGCTATCTAAAATACGTTTTCTGTACTCAAGTACTTTCAAAAAGTATACGTAAAAGCGAGTACCAGAACTTTTTTCGGAGCAAACGTAAACGTATTTACTCTGTACTCGAGTATACGTATTTATCGAGTAAAAGTAAATACGTTTTAACAACTATGCTCTCAGCGACATTTTTCGGATACCCACTTGGTATTCACTCACCCCAAGTCATCGGTAGCGACACTTTGTGTGGTCAAATGCACAAATATCTTTTTACAAACCTGTTCAGTTAAATTGGCAGCTGCCCAAAGCATCGGGAGGCTCTTTAATAAAAATTGTAAGAACAGGATTACATCTTCCCATTGATTATGACTTTGCAGCAAAAAGAACACCCCAAATGTGAGAAGTGGAAAGTCAAGAAGAATTATAAGAAAAATGTATGGGGCACATATTCCATTGGCCAGTTGTGTCAGGTCTTCCAAATCCATGAATTTTTTTAAAAGCTCTTGTAGAGCTGTTTTATTTAATGGCACTTGTTGAGTGCTGATGAAAAAAGTGTCCTGCATTATTTTGATGCTGTCATCCAGTACTTGCAAGCATGAGCTGAGAAATATGTGAATCAAACAGACAACAAACACACTATAAAAATTGAAAAAAATTCTTGCCCTAGTGATCCCCTCATATATATTGATAATATTTCCTCCAATATTTATCCCATGGTAAATACTGGTGTTAGATGCTATGCCAAAGTGGTCTAGACAATTTTTATCGAATTGATATTCATATTCAGCTGCCATCGTATTATAAAAATTCCAAAAAACAGTAAACAACGTGATAATCAAATACAGTGTACATTTTACATGTGTTTGTCCCTTCAAGTGCACATTGCTGGAGGCAGAGCACTTTACCAAAAATTTGTGCAAATTGCTAGAAATGCTGGTGGTGAAGATACACAACAGGAGGAAAACCGTCAACTCAAGCCCATTGATTGAAATAGCCAAATCGAACACTAAATTGTTGAAATCAATCTGTATTTTAGCAAACATGCTTCTGATTGAACATGCAACGTAGTATGTACCGCCTGCGTACCATTTTGAACAGTTGAACATTTATGACTGGATCTACGCTTGTCGGAAGACTTGAACATTTTTGATGTGTGTGTGGCACCTATTTTTTAACCATGCAAAGGCTAAGTACTGACTAGAGCGACTCATTTCCATTTTTCGTTTTCCGCAGGCACATTTTTAATGTTTTCCGTTCCGTTTTCCGCCGCTGAATGTTTTTTCCGTTTCCGTTTTCTGCGAAGTGCCAAACAATTTATCCATTTCTGTTTTCCAGCAAGCGCAAAAAAATTCCGTTTTCCATAAACAATTATTTGACACCCTAGAGCTAGTGATGGAATGGTGCCATGGCGCTGGCGCTATTTGAGGGCGCTAAAGGGCGCCGCGCCAGGGCGCCCTTGGCGCTTGGCGCCCTTTTTCCGCGGCGCCTTTGGCGCCTGGCGCCCTTTTTTCTGGCGCTTTTCCACCACTACCTAGAGCTGACTGACACTTAATACTGACTGCTAATACCCTTTTCTATACCTTGCAGTTGGGTTGAGAATCTCAGAATTTTCAGGGTGCCATTATCAGCCATCATACACACCAGTAACGATGGCAAACCCTTCGCAAACTTTTTTTTAATTTTTAAGTGTTTTGTCTAAAACAACTTTTTGGATTTCGAATTTTTCAAAAATAGATTTCAAATTTTTTAATATGGTTTTTGAATTTTCGAATTTTTCTAGAAAAAATGATTTCGGTGAAAAGAAAAGTCCAATAATAATTCAAAAATACGAAAATGTTTTCGAATTTTCGAATTTTGTTTGCCATCGTTAGCCACCAGCAAATTCTTCAAATTGACAGGATTTATTCAAGGATGGACATTCATGGATATACTGGTTTCAGGTTTACGTTTACAGACTACCTAATGTAAAAACCACGTACTTATAATGGCTGCAGTTTGTATTATCAGGAAAATTGGCAGCTTTATGCATTCCCACTTTCCGAAATTTCTGCGATTTATTGGGGGATTCAGCAAATTTATCTGCAAGAATTTTAATATATAAATTGTCAGTGAGGGTAATTTGTTGTGTACATTGACATATGTTGATAGCTCTGCCATTGTTAGATATGACTTTAGGATTTCATTAGCGGCCATTCATTTTAAGATTCTGCAATACAGTTACCTATTTGTGTAAATATTAACACGTTTTTTTCACTGGTTACCTCCGCTTGTTGTAATAAACATGCCATTTAAACTTATCAATGAACTCATGCAAATTGCACACTCTGTCAACTGAAAACATTCCAAAGATGTGTATCGGATGTTCTGTTTACCAGGGCCCAGGGGACATTCACGCAACTGGACAAGTACTTTACTTTTGACTTCACGTGCCTTCACGCAGATTTTCGTGATGCGTGTGGAAGCGCCTGCATGTTGGTGAAGCGTCGGGAAGTGTCGGCGTGAAGTGTCCCCGCGCATCCGCACACCCATTTTTTCCGAAAGTGGACAAGTAAAAAAAACATTTGGGAAGTGAGAAGTGAAATGGTTAGTAAAAGTAAAAGCTAAGGCGGTGTTCACACGGATTCGTTGTGACGAAAAAAATTGTGATTTTGTCAACCATATTTTGGGATGAAAACCAATAAGTGGATAGATCGGACGCCTCAATAAATCATTTTTTGATCGACCCCATTACATGGAACAATAATTAATGTTCATAGATTACGCAATAATGCACAGGAGATGATGTATTTTTCTTGTTGTCATAGGTTTGTCGGAGGGTTTGTTCACAAGAACCTACGACAACAAGAAAAAAGTGTGATCTAGTATGCGTGATTAGGGAAATTATGGAAGTTGATCGTTGCCCCAGGCAGTGAAGCTGGCACAATCAGGATCAATTGAGGTATCACACATGTAATATATTTCACATTGATTCCACAAGAACAGTTGAAAAATTGCATTTTTTTTGTCGTCACAGAAAATCCGTGTAAACGCCGCCTAAGTGAAATGAGATGTGAGAAGTCAAGTGAGAGTTAAAAACGAATCTTGGTCCCAGAACATGGATAGATAAAACTGTCACTGGAAAATTTCATGTATTTATTATGGGTGGATGAATACTTCCTAGCCCAGGGTGGGTGGTCCTAGCCACTAATATTCAGCAAATATTAAATATTCAATATGGGTGGTTCAATCACAGCAAATAATGTGCTCGTGAAGTGCACTGAAGTGGTCTGAAGTGCCCCTTGTGATCACACTTCAGAGCCTGATCACGCCTGATCACCAGGCACATCACCGCCCGTGATCACACTTCAGCGCCTGATCATGCCTGATCACCAACGGAATGCACTTCACCGACACTTCACACAGTTTTTTACAAGGTAAATTGTTTACAGAAAAAAAAAAATCAGAAATTTGTGAAGTGCGTTGAAGTGCCTGCAAGTGTCTGCGTGAAGCCACTTCACCGCGGATCACGGCAGGTCACCAGTGCATTTTTTGCTGTGAATATTCAGCAAATAAAAATGCAGAAGTTTGCTCAAAATATGTTTTTTTTCAATTAAAAATATTGTTTCACCCGTGTCTGATTTCATTGCATCTGGATCCCCGTCCAAACCGGCATATTAATTTCGCAGGTGAATAATATGCATTATTTGAACTTTTAAAGTAATTGTATATTTATAAATTTAAAGTAATTGCATATTTTTTGCTGATTCTTGTGCACACACTGACTGGTCAGTATGAAAATGCGGTCAGGCTAAAACATCCCTTAAGCGGGAATTAGAGCTCAGCGTCGATTTGACGTGAAATGATGACGTGAAATGATGTTGTGAAATTAATTACATGAGAACGGACAAAGATACGGTCTTGTAATTTCAGAATAAGATTGTTCTGGTAATTGTGTATAATGTCCCAAAAAAGATTTGAAAAATATTAAGTAATTAATGTGTTATTAATTGTACGTCAAAATTGCATCTTTTCACGTCGACATTTCCTGTCAAATATTTCACGTCAGCAACTTTTCATGTCAGCAATATTTCACGTCACATAAAATGTTGACATGAAATGTAAGTCGTCAAATCTTTTCACGTCAGAGTGTTGATGTGAAAAGATGTTTACTGATAAACATTTTACGTCAAAAACATTTCACGTCAAGCTGTAATTACAATTTTATGTGTGACTTGAAATGAATGTGTAATATATATTTTTATGTGAAATGAATGGTAAAAGTGATTTTTAAGTGTGTATATTATTTATTTTGTATTTATTTGCAACTTTTCATGTAACTTTCATGTAAACTAATTAGTGCACATATGTTTATTTGTGATTTCATAGAAATGCACATTCCTGCATCCCATTCTGGTGTACATTGGCCAATTTTGATGTCATTCAAGTATGTTGGGGTTTGGGGTCTGGTCTATAACAAATTGTCTTGGTTTGTTCGAATAATCCCCCAGTCCCTAGATAATGGGGGTCTATAAAAGGGAGGTAATTTTGAATAGCCAATCTGCACATTGACTTTGAAGCTTAATAACTCATGCATTTCTAGGCCGATTTGGATCGTTCAACACTTAAAATGATCAGGACAGCCTGCAGATTCAATTTTTGTGGTTGTAGTAGTGATGTATGCCATATGCCGTAAATTCCGTATGCCGGCTTCACCCAGTTTTTAGACATGAAAAAAAAAATTTTTTTGAACATGCTGTCATATAGTGATGGAATGGCGCCACGCCGCTGGCACCATTTGAGGGCGCTAAGGGCTGCCACGCCATGGCACCATTGGCGCTTGCACCTTTTTCCTGAAGCGCCATTGATGCCTGGCGCTCTTCTTTCAGATGGCGCCATGGCGCCCTTGGCGCTTGTGCCATTTTCCCTTGGTGCCCATGGCACCTGGCACGCTGCTTCTGGTGCGCTGTCTTTTGACTGGAACACGATATTGTAATAATTTTCTGGCCAGATTACTTCTTTTCATCTATAGTGTATGATAGAATGTTCAAAAAAAACGGCTTGAAGAATTATTATTATGACTATTCTTCATGTTAAAAAGTGGGTCAGATTGGCATACGGAATAAAGACATCACTAATCCGACCACAAAAATTGAATCTTATGGTTACCCTGATCATTTTAAGTGTTGCACAATCCAAATCGGCCCAGAAAGGACTGATCAAAGTCATCAAACATTTTACATCGAACATTTTATGTCAAACATTTTACGTCAAACATTTTACGTCACTGAAAAATGTCATTTTTGCATTTGACGTAAAATGTTGACGTGAAATGATTTGACGTAAAAATATTTTAAAATCTTTTTACGTCGAATCATTTCATGTTGAACTATTGCATGTAGGGTGTCAACTTTCCGTTTTCCGTTTTCCGCAGGCAAATTTTTTTCCGTTTCCGTTTCCGTTTTCCGGCTGCAAATTTTTTTTTCCGTTTCCGTTTCCGTTTTTCCGGCTCATTTTCCGTTTTCCGGCTAAAATTTCAGTTTTTCCGCCTTTTTTCCGTTTTCCGGCTCAATTGTCTGTTTTTCCAACTTTTTTCCATTTTCTGACTCAATTCTCTGTTTTCTGTTTCAGCCAAACTGGTAAACATGCATGCAGGTTCTCAATTATGTGAATTGTTTCTATTTCTAGCAAGATTTCTGCAAATTTTTGTATTTCTGGATAAATTTCTGCAATTTTTTTTCCATTTCCGGCAAAATTTCAGCAAATTTTTTCCGTTTCCAGCATAACTTCAGCAAATTTTTTCCGTTTCCAGCATAATTTCGGCAAATTTTTCCGTTTCCGTTTCCATTTTCCGGCCTTTCATTTTTCCGTTTTCCGTTTTCCGGCAGGTGCAAATTTTTTTCCGTTTCCGTTTCCGTTTTCCGGCAAGTGTAAAATTTTTTCCGTTTCCGTTTCCGTTTTCCGCCAAAAAGTTTTTGTTGACACCCTAATTGCATGCAATCGTCGACGTGAAAAGATGCAAAGTAATTTTATGAAATAAATAAAAATTTCAGTTATTTTTTGATATAAATTCAATTTTTTATGTACTTTTCTGATTCAAATACAATTGATAATGTACTTTTATGACTTGAATACAATTTTTTTAGAAATGTAACCTTTTATACTGTTTTTTTAATAAGTAAATGTAAATGTAAAGTATTTATTTTAACTTTTAAATGTGAGTATATCACTTTTGTTCCAGTAAAATGTAAGAGTAGGTATTTTTGAGAATTTTGCCCAAATTTTCACTCTTTCGTATATCACCCATTTTGCCCCAATTTTCACTCTTGTGTATTTCACCCAAGTTTTACTCTGGTGTATATCACAGGGTTGTGAAGAGTACTGAACCAGGGGTAGGAAAGTGGGGGTTGGGGGTGGATTTACCTCCCCCTCAAACCGCCCAGCTATCTATCTATCCTGGAGGCAAAATTTTGGGCTACTATCCCCTAAACCACCCCCCCCCCAAATCAGCCAGCTATCTATCTATCTATCTGGAGTGATTTTTGAGAAACTATGCCCCAATTTTCACTCAAGATCGTTATTTTTAATACCTTTATATAGATTTTCACCTCCAAAATCACTAGTTCATGCATCTAACTGCCTATTTTCAGCTATTTTTAGTACTATATGTCCTTATATACCCATTTTTAGCCATTTTTCACATACTTTTAGCAATTTTTCTTATTTTTTTCTCTTCTATGCCTATATATTGAACCCCCGCGAACCCCCCCCCCCAAACTCCCCCCTACCCAACCCCCCAGAAAATTTTTCAGCTATCTATCCCTCCAGAAAAGCTATTTATTATCTATCCAAACCCCGGATGGCTGAAATCTAGAATACCCCTGTACTGAACTTTTTTGAAAGTAAACATAAATGTTAAGTATTTATTTTTACTCACAGTTGAGTCTCCAAGTGTTTTCAAGCAGAGGAAAAATACCCTCCCTGATTTACCCCCATCTGGAACATGATGTTTTGATGTACATCACTTAAATATGTAATGAACATGATGAATTGATTGATGTCAATTTGCATTGCAGTAACACAGACAAGTACACATCTACTTATACATGGATGTCTTAATATATCCTTAGTTTTGGGCATGCAAAACGCCACTCTTTACTACAATCCTTACTGAAAATTTCTGGCAAAATAATAACCCCCCTTGAAATACCCCTGCCAAATTTCCACTCTGAAAAATAAACCAGAGACATATTCAGGATTTTTGAGCGGGGGGGGGGGGCTGTTTGTTAACAGAGCTCGGCGAGAGTGGGGGGGGGGGGTCTCAGCCCCCCTAAAATTTTTCCCTACAGAGTGATGGAATGGCGCTGTGGCACTGGTGCCACTCATAGGCACCATGCCATGGTGCCGTTGGCATTGGCGCCAGCACCAGGGACCGCTGTATATGTATTTATGTAAATATACGTACATATACAGCGACAGGGACAAAATAGAGTGCTTGCTCGGAGAATTGCATTTATGGGATTGATATTTATGTAGAAAATACTAAGTGTATAGGGTATAATTGCGCGCTTGCGCACAAAATCTTCACACACATTACAAGAGTTGTATTTTCCAGGGGTTTTCAGGTCTCACCCCGGGAAAGGGGAGCTGCAGCTCCCCCCCTGAATACAGCCCTCCCCTGGGGGTATTTTGAGGAAATACAGGTAGTATGTAGATGGTATAAATACTGTTCTAATGTAATGTACAGTCATTGTAATGTACAGTCATTGTAATGTACAGTCATTGTAATGTATGGATGTTTTATATTAAGAATGTCTCAAAACTAATGAAAATGCATGCTTGCATACAAAAAATTGCAAAATAACTACTGTATTTCCTCAAATACCCCCAGGGGGTGATTGTTTCATCGTGGTCCCGAGAGGGGGGGGGGGGGTTAAACGAGGGGGGTATTTCGAGGGGGGGGGGTATTTCGAGAGGGGGGGGGGGGGTATTTCGAGGGGGGGGTTATTATTTCACCAGAAATTTTTTCAAATCCTAGTACAAAATTGTTGTTTGTGATGTACACTGGGGTAGAAAAATGCATCAATAACTGACATGTATAGACTCTTGTAGACTAATAGTAGTATGTAGATGGTATAAACACTGTTCTAACATGATTACGACATTGTTTTAACATGTGTTCTGCACTACGCAGAACACAAACTGTAGTATTTGTCATGTACGTTCTCTTTGAACTCAATCTGGGGGGTATTTCGAGGGGGGGGTGATTGTTTCATAGTGGTCTCGAGAGAGGGGTATTTCAAGGGGGGTTATTTCGAGGAAATACGGTAGTGTTTAAGTACTAAACGTTTTGGCTGAGGTTCTTAAAAAAGTGTTTTTTCAAACCTTCTAACACCTTTTTTAAACATTTTTAAAAAACCCTGCCATCCCTACACTGAAGCCCCCATTACACACAGTCACCATTGTTTACTGACCATAGTTGATGTTTTACAGAGAATATAATCATATTTCATCATAGTAAAACATGTAATATGTGAAAAATAACATTTTTTTTTAATGGAAGCATTGAAAACCATTTTTTTAACAGCACTAGAAATTTTGCATTTTTTTGCGTGCATACTTGCAATTGAACATACCCATTGCCAGTGGTGGTTGTTTTCATTGCTTTTGAGGCATTTATAGTGTAAAGCTTCCATTTGTTAATGCTTTTGTATAATACTAAGCCATGATATATTTATGTAGTATACGATATCCCACCAATGTGCTCCCACATACTTCTACAGTGTGAAACATCATGGTCAATGTATTAGCCCTCCATTTTAACCTTATTAAAGCACTATTCCATGCCAAATTTTACTTGAAGTCAAGAACATTCAACAAAATGTGATATCAGTGGTCTCCTGGCTGGTGGGGACTGCCCCCCCTGACTTATAACCTGTTTTGAGTGATTTTTCCATTTCTGCATTCTATGCACTGAAAAAGCCCCCGCAAGCCCCCCCACCCCCCGCAAGAGCCAAATCTTGGAGACCCCTGGAAGATATACCATAATTGTTAAAACTAATTGTTACTCAATAAATACGGATACTCAAGTACTGCATAAATACATTTACATTTCCGTCCCCCCTTGAAAAAATACCGGTACTCACTTACCCACATACTTTTTAAAAGTATTGTTTATAGGGTTTTTCAAAGCATCAAGGAAAAAAAGAAGAGAAAGGCTAAAAATAGGGGCAAAATAGCATAAAATAGACAACAACACACTCACTAGTGAATTTGATGGTGAAATAGTTTGAAAATTAGTGATTTTGAGTGAAAACATTGGCAAAATTTCTCAAAATGCCCACTTTTACTTTTTCCTGGGACAATAGTGATTTACTCACATTTACTCATGGTCATGGGTAAAAGTAAAAAATAATTACTTTACATTTTTCTAGCCATTTTTCACCTACTTTTAGCGATTTTCCCCATTTTCTTCCTTATACACCTTGAAAACACCTATATGTGAACCCCTGCAACTGAAATCACCACTTATAATGCTATCCTGTGGCTCCACGTCGACTCTATGGCTGTATAATAACATAACAAGGTATCGCCACTTGTCAGATATACCTGTATAATCATTCTAATCACTTCAATAAACGGATCGGCACATCATTCTGATCATTTTAAGTGCTCAACCATAAAAATCTGTAGAGATTTCATGTAAATATTGCAGTAAAGAATGTGCAGACACTAAGAAACTACCTGACAATTACTTCTGGACACCGAGGCTGGTGCACTGACTCCTGCTGAACGTCTAGGCTAGTGATGCAAAAAGTGCCTGGACTTTGGCACCAAGCGCCAAAAGCGCCATGGCGCTTTTTCAAACCCCAGCGCCAAGCACCAATGGTGCCAGAGAAATATGGCGCCAAGCGCCAGCGCCACGCGTTTTGTTCCTGGCGCCACACAAAAATAGCGCCAAGTGCCAAAATGGCCATTGCGCTTATCCTAACCCCGACAAGCACCAATGGCGCCAGAGCAATATAGCGCCAAGCACCAAAAGCGCCATGGTGCTTTTTGCTTTGGCACTAGCACCAGGCGCCAGCGGCATGGCGCTTTTCCATCACTAGTCTGGGCCATAAAATGCTGAACAGTTCGAACTGTTTGAACAGTTTGAAAAACTGTTCGAACAGCAATTTTCCAGTTCAAATTGGGTAGTTGAAAACGTTTAGTGTCGTTGGTTTGTCGGAAATGTTCGGTTTCAGTGTGTGTTCCCATTGTTGAATCTTTTTACGTCAACATATCATCAAATCTTTTCACGTCAAGATGTCGTCGGATTTTTCCACGTCACCGACGCAAGTGCCACTGTTTGTTACTCCGTGCACTCACGCCAGCCTACATCTTAAAACTGCACGTGAATTTTGCTCGGCTGGGCGTGTCGTTTTCCCTATACAAACTTGTGATTTTTACGAACCTTTCGAGGCCCACCACGCGCTTAAAAATGGGAATTGTGGGTCGAGCGTACGCACAGGAGGCTAAAATTATGTGCGTTCTCTGTCAAATGTAAGGAATCGTAGAAATTTAACTGTCGTTATTGAGCTCAAACACAAAAAAAAGCGAGCCTGACTGAACGTTCGTGATTTTTGGGCTTAGCGCTAGTGGGCATTTACACGAAAGTGGGCGGAGCTTGCGCCGACCGCCGCATGCAAAGCAAAATATCTGCGCGCACTGTAGTGATCTGTACAATGTAGAATACACGTTAAGACTGATGATAAAGTGACGTTAGGGAAGGTTTTATGTGTACCGTATTACCTCGAATTAACCCCCCCCCCCTTGAATTAACCCCCCCCCTCGAAATACCCCCCCTAAAATTGAGTGTAACGTGAACGTACATGACAAATACCGCAGTTTGTGATTTGTACAATGCAGAAAACACGTTAAAACTGATGATTAAGTGACGTTAGGGAAGGGTTTATGTGTAAATACAGTTTGATATGCCTTCAAACACGTACAAATCTATGTAATTGTTCGATTTTTCTACGTCTGCATATGGGGAATTTCCGAGAATTTCTGGCGAAATAATAGACCCCCCCTCGAATAAACCCCCCCCCCCTCGAATTATCCCCCCCTCAAATTTTGCTGGCGAAATAATAAACCCCCTGGGGGTATTTCGAGGTAATACGGTATATACAGTTATATATGCCTATAAACACATAAACATCTATGTAATTGTTCGATTTTTCTACGTCTGCGTATAGGGGAATTTCCGAAAACTTCCGGCGAAAGAATAGACCCCCCGCTCGAATAAACCCCCCCCCCCCCCCTCGAATTATCCCCACTCAAATTTTGCTGGCATCTTTATTACCAGTTTTGGGTACATGAAACCTAGTGATGTGAAAGCGCCATGGCGCTGGCGCCTGGCGCTAGCGCCACACCAAAAAGCGCCATGGCGCTTTTGGCGCTTGGCGCTATAATGCCGTGGCGCCATTGGCGCTTGGCGCTCACACTTTGAAAAGCGCCAAAAAAGCGCCATAATATCTGTGTACGATTTCGATAGGTGGCATCAATTATGCCATCAAAATATGAGATGATTGTTTTTTCTTCCATCCAATTTTTCCATCACCTAAAAATTATGGTTCAAACATCCAAATTTCATTGATATAAATATAAATACCTAGCACAACTTCACTTACTTGAAAAGAGTAACCTACAGAAACTTTCTGCATTCAGAATAAAACTGCCTTATATGGCATGCTGAATATACACTTTATTTACATTCTATCTATCATAAATATAATATCACATTTATTTTTCTGACATTCATTTTTAGAATGCTTATCAGATCGGAGTAAAAAACGTGCTCCATCACATCACTTTTTATTTACCCAATATCCTTTAAACTGATCCCCTTGAATAGCACCCCCGAATAAAGGCATCGAAACCGGGTTTTTTTTTAAAACATCAGCCAAAATTTTTTGTACTTTGTACTAGTTATTTTGCAATTTTTTGCGTCAAGCGCGCTATTTCACATACACTTTACCATTGGTGATTGTTTTAATTGGTTTTGAGGCATTTTTAGTGTGAAAGCTTCCATTTGTTCATGCTATTGTGTCATTATCAGTTGTGATATCTTAGTGTAGCATATAATATCCAGCCAATGTGCTCCCACATACACATACAGTGTGATTCATCACTGTCATGGATTAGCCTTATATTATAAAATTATATACCGTATTTGCTTGAATAATCCCCCTGGGGGATTATTATTTCGTCAGACTTTTTTGAGGGGGGAACTATTCAAGGGGGGAATTATTCGGGGGGGGGGGAATTATTGTTTCGTCAAAATTTTCAAGCATGTTTCTATCAACACATTTGATGAAATAAGCTTTATTTACACAAGAACGTGCCATTTTTGTTAATATTGGGCACAAACAACTTATCAAATCTTTAAAGGGGGGAATTATTCGAGGGGGGGGGGAATTATTCTTTCCTCACTCGTCTTACACGGGGGGATTATTCGAGGGGGGAATTATTCGAGGGGGGAATTATTCAAGCAAATACGGTAAGTGCTATTCCATGCAAAACTTGACTTGAAGTCACGAACATTCGACAAAAGGCAATATACGTAACAAGTCAACAAAAATGGATATTTTTGACAGAAATCACCACTTTTAATGCTATCCACAGCCATTCTGTGTCTATATATAACATCACAAAGTACTAGCAATTGTTTGATATACCTGTATATGTTGACCCATAACCATATCTGGGAGCTTTTAAAAAAACGTTTTAAGTTAAAAAAATGTGTTTTGTAAAAAAAACGTGAATAACCTCTGGACTTCCACGGTCTCTGGGCATTTGTGACCGCTTGGTAAACATAGGTAAAGTCGGCGGACATTTCACCCTACAAAATCGGAGAGTTGGATTCGCTCGCGAATAGAGCGAACCCAAAACTTGGGTCCCACCCGGACGCTCGGAATTGAAAAAGAAAAAAATATTTAAAGCGAAATGGACGCTTCGCCGTGTCCGTGCGTGCACGCCGCCGGCTTCGACGTTTCGTTTCAACGTTGTCCGTTGGAAGCGAAAAGATTTGAGTGTTTAAATGACCCTCTTACCGTTTTTGTTAATTTTTCATTCGTTGGCTCCCCATATGAGAACTTGGCAGCCAGCCAAAATTGCGAAATCCGCTATAAATGTGAATAAAAAAGGATAACACTAACTATATAACCATGTATATAAACAAAATAGCGATTATAAAGGTGGAAATTGGAGCAAAAGTGGAGCAACTTTGAACGATTTTCAGCTAACTTTGACTTTTCACTCGCATTTGTATAATACGCAACTGGAAACTGGGATAGGAGCCAAGTTTTCATACGTGACCCGATCCATTCCAATCATTAAAATATTGCGTCACAATAATGACGACATGCACTCTCCACTGGAGAGACTGACGCAAATGTTTGTAGGGCGATACGTCTGCCGACTTTATGTTACTACGGTTGGGGCGATATGACTTTTCGATATCGATAGTCAAATTTACCCCACCTGTTACCCCTGTGCATGTAAAGTGCCAATAGGGGCTTTCAAATGTCCAGGGCTCTTCATGTCCACAGCTACATACAGGACTGATCACTCACATCCGACCATGAGCGATTTTTTTTAGAAAATTATTCACCACCCCAGAACTAAAGCATTTCGGCCAGGTCTGTTATATGAAAAATAAAGTTCAAACATTTGCCTAAAAAAGTATATGGGCACCCCCCGCTGGAACCCACCTTGGGCCGTGTAAATGGCCCATATATTTTTTTAAATTCTTTTTGGCTGATCACTCAAGTCTGACTGCAAGTGATACTCAACTAAAATCCTGCTTTTCAAGGCCGAATTTTGACCTGAAATACAGAACATGTTCATGGCGAATTGCCAAATGCAACTTCAATTCTTTTTTAGCGACAAAATAGGATAATGATATTTTTTAGTTTGTATTAATTTGTATGGCGGAACGCACTTCGTCAGAATTTTTATCGCAGTAATTTTTAACGCTGCAAAATGAAGCTATGAAAAAGCTTCCACATAAAAGAGAAAGCCAGAGGCATTTTTTTAAAACTTTCCCCACTCAACAGCCAAATATATCAAATTTGAGAACGTGTGAGGCGAACTTTGAAGATGTTACTTATCTCGTTGTGGGAAGAAAATTAGTACTGAGGGAAATGTAGCGAGGTTTTTTAAATTTCACCTCGCGTTTTTTCAAATTTGATTTATTTTGCATTTGAGCGGGGAAAGTTTTAAAAAAATGCCTCTGGCTTTCTCTTTAATGTGGAAGTGTTTTCATAGCTTCGTTTTGCAGCGTTAAAAATTGCTGAGATAAAAATTCTGACGAAGTGCGCTCCGCCGTACAAATCAATGCAAACTAAAAAATATCATTATCCTATTTTTATCGCTAAAAAGCCATTGAAGTTGCATTTGGCAATTCGCCATGAACATGCTCTGTATTTCAGGCCAATATTAGGCCATGAAAAGCAGGATTTTAGTTGATTATCACTCGCAGTTGGAATTGAGTGATCAGCCAAAAAGAGAATTTAAACAAATGTGGGCCGTTTACACGGCCCAAGGTGGGTTCCAGCCAGGGGGTGCCCATATACTTTTTTAGGCAAATGTTTGATCTTTATTTTTCATGGAACAGACCCAGCCAATATGCCCTGGTTCGAGGGTGGTGAATGATTTTCTAAAAAAATCGCTCATGGTCGGATGTGAGTGATCGGTCCTGTACTTCTTATCCGCCACAGCCGCACTGCATTCCCTATCCAACCAACATCACAACCCCCCCCCCCCCAGATTCTGCGGCACGTCGGCGCGCCAGAGCGACACGTTGTGCTCGTCGAGCATGAAGCTCATGGAGGCGGCGCTGGACAACTGCGCGCCCAGGGTCCAAGCGGCAGTTTTTGCCCACTTGCAGGAGGCCGCCCTGGCCAGGGGCGAGCACGCCTTCGCTAAAGGTTTGTGGCCGGTTTTGGAGACTGTGACCTTCGTGGATGTGTCCATTTGTCATGGTTGAGATGGTTGTTCGGATTGTGGTGGGATTTGTGTTTTCTGTTTGCCAGTTTGTTGTTATTGCCAGTTTGATTTGATTTGGCTCTTTGCCAGAAATTTGCAAAAAGTAGATTCACATGTTGCGACAAAGGCGCCATAACACTTTTGTGGATGACAGCGCCAAGCCAAGCGCAAATGGCACGCACGGCGCACTGATCCCGTGCCCACAAAAGTAATTTTACCACATTTGAAGGGTGTGCTTCTAAAAGTACCGATCTACAAATTTTTCAAATTTGAGTTAGGACCATTTTTGGGGTCCCCATAAAAATGCGCTTCAAAAAAAATATGTGGGGGGTGCAAAATTCAATTTTGAGATATGGGGGGTCGAAAAAAGCAAAAAAAACGCAAAATACAGTTTTTGAAATTTAAAAAGTACCGATCTACAAGCTTTTTCAGCTTTTGTATTTTTAAAAGTACCAATCTACACACATTTTTAAAAATTCTACTTCTAAATGTACCAATCTGCACTTTATTTTTTGTGCTTCTAAAAGTACCGATGTCAGCTCGGCGTCATCAGCAGCAAAAACTCAATTTGTGCTTTTTTATTAAGGATAAAAGTACCGATCTACATCTATCTGATTTTGTGCTTTAAAATGTACCGATCTACATGCTATTACCAATTTGTTCCTTTAAAATGTACTGTACTACAAAAAATACGATTCACAAAATGTTATATAGCTAGTGTTATGAACACCTTCCCGGACAAGTTCACCACCCAATTTTTTATTTCACTTCGGATGTAATGTCTCCGTCTATCAGGGTGTTATAAACCTGAATCGTTGAATATATAAAGTTGTAACACCCTCCTACTCTGCTTCAATGGGGGGAGGTGGGGCGACTCACTGCAAGGTGGGTTGCCCTATACACAACAATTTTTTTTGGCGTTTTTGGTGTCCCAAACAAGTTCACCACCCACTTGAGTAGCTACACTTTGAGGGTCGTATCTCCAGCTGTGAAGCTGGTATAAGCTGAAATTTGGGGGATGTTTTGCCAACAACCCCCCTTACAATACACCAGTGGGGCTACCTGCCAGCAACCCACTACAGTATGCGTTGCTGCATGTACAGTTGTTCATTTTTTTAAAACAACCCAAGTGTCCCAAACAAGTTTGCCACCCAACTGCATTATTAAAAATGTTGTGAGAACATATCTGATAAAAAATTGAGTCAGATTTGAACCCTAGTTCTGCTCATTCAAAAATTTTCGGTAGGGCACCCACCCCGTCCCATAAACGGCAGACCAAAAATTTTACTTTAAACCAATTTTATGATTCACACTCAAAAAGTTGGTTTACAAAGTTCACTAGGGAAGGGTTTAAGGTTCAAAGTTATGTAAACAACATTACCTCTAAAATGCCTGCATAAGGAAATTTATTGGGGGTGAATGAAAAAATGGAAATTTTGTCAAATTTTGTTCCTGTGATGATGTCATAATGACACCATAGTTTTCACCCCCAATAAATTTCCTTATGGAGGTATTTTAGAGGTCATGTTGTTTACGCAACTTTGAGCATTGGACCCTTCCCTAATGAACTTTGTAAACCAACTTTTTAAGTGTGAAACAAAAAATTGGTTTTAAGTGAAATTTTCGGCCTGCTGTTTATGGGATGGGGTGGGTGCCCTACTGAAAAATTCCAGGTCCAAGGTTCAAAGTTATGTAAACAACATGACCTCTAAAATGCACTATAAGGAAATTTATTTGGGGTGAATATTATGATGTCATAATCACATCATCACAGGAACCAAATGTGACAAAATTTTCACTTTTTCATTCACCCCAAATAAATTTCCTTATGCAGGCATTTTAGAGGTTATGTTGTTTACATAACTTTGAACCTTAGACCATCCCCTACCAACCTTTGTAAACCAACTTTTTAAGTGTGAAACAAAAAATTGGTTTAAAGTGAAATTTTCAGTGTGTTGTTTATGGGACAGGGTGGGTGCCCCACTGAAAAAATTTTAATGAGCAGAACAAGGGTTCAAATCTTATTCTATTTTATATCAGATATGTTCTCACAACAGTTTTTTATAATGCAGTTGGTGAATGAACTTGTTTGGGAGACTTGGGTTGTTTAAAAAAATGAGCAAATTTATATGTGGCGACCCATGCAGTAGTGAGTCGTTGGCGGCCAACCACTGGTGTATTGTGAGAGGGGGTTGTTTGCACGACATCCCCCAAATTTCAGCTTTCTACCACCCTCACAGCTGGAGATATGGCCCTCGCAGTGTAGCCAATCAAGTGGGTGGTGAACTTGTTTGGGATACCTAAAAAGCCTCAAAAAATGTTTGCATATAGGGCGACCCACCCTGTAGTGAGTCGCCGCACCTTCCCCCATTGACACAGAGTAGCAGGGTGTTAGGACTATATACCAGAGTTGCGAAAGCGTATTTACGCTTAACCGAAATACCTGGGTAAATGAGTATTTATACTTACGCTTACGCTTACGCTTTCGTAAAATACCCATACGCTTTTTTACGCTTTCCCAGCCGAATTACCCGGGTACTGAAAGCGTAAAAAACGTCTCACACGGTCCAGTTTCATGCTTCAAAAAAGTGTAAAACAACAAAAAATGAAATGAACGAAAACGCGTACAAAAAAACTGACTGCGTGTGTGCAGTGTCACATTAAAAACTGCAGCAAATGTACACAATTCTGTTGAATTACAAATGTCTCGTTAAACTTGTCTTGCTTAGCAATATTGTAGCTTCAGATAAGGAATTTTGTGGCTGAAAATGGATTGCTAAAACTGTCGCTGAGAGCTTTATTTTGAAACAGTTCACTGAACAAAAACAGACAGAATCTGGGATGCATTACCTTTGCTGCCACTGTATGTGAGTATAAATACCTGGTATGCATATTTACTCGATTGTGAATGCATACAGAAACTTGATGTATAATAAGTATGCAACTGTGTACTAATTTAATGTGAAAATATGAATGACAATGGTGTATAAATTCATCTAATAGTGAAATAACGATGGCAAACAGTCGAAAAAAAAGTGTTTTTTCTGAAATGAATTTTCGAATTTTCGAATTTTTCTTCAAAATAATTTTCGAATTTCGAATTTAATTTTTGAATTTCAAATTTTCGAATCTTTTTTGGCAATTTTCGAATTTTTTTGGCTAGTTTTCGAATTTTTTCAAATAATTTTCGAATCTTTTTGGAAAAATATTGAATCTGAAGCATTAAACACAGAATTTGGACTGTCTTCATGTTCTGCTCAGTTGTTATAACCTTATTTTTACCATAAATTAGCATTAAAAATGGTGGAAGGAGTTATGCAGACCAGTGTGCTGCTTCTTCATTTAATTCACACATTGATACATTTAATTCACCAACAGAGTGAAGGCAATAAAAACAACGATTTAAAAATTGGCGTCAAATAAAATATCAGCATAAAATACAAAATTGGCATCAAATACTGTATTATTTTTTCAGAGGGGGGGGGGGTTAAACGAGGGTCGGTATTTCGAGGGGTGTGTATAATTTTGCCAGAAATTTTTCGAAATCCCAGTTAGCATTGAAAATAATGGTCGATTTTGAGAAAATATAATTAAATATTATCTCAGAAAATCTCTCAAGAGAAAAATATAATTAAATCTCTTGGGTCATTTTCAAAAATATAATTAAATCTCTGAGAAAATCTCTTGCCGTTCAAAAAATCTCAAAAAATCTCTCAACTTAAATTATGATTTGATCGATATGATTTAATGATTAGGTATCTCAAGGTGTTTGAACCAGAGGCGTTTGTTTGAGTAGATATTAAGCACATTATGTGTTGTTTCAGCTTTTACTACCACATACTAGGTGGTATTATACTATCTAAATAATCAACATAAATATAATTTAGGTACATTTTTCCTCATAATAGAATACATTACTTTCACGTGTGAAGCATAGTTGTTAAAATGTATTTACTTTTACTCGATAAATATGTGTACTCAGTACAGAGTAAATACGTTTACATTTCCTCCGAAAAAAGTTTCGGTACTCGCTTTGACATATACTTTTTGAAAGTAATCGAGTACAGAAAACGTATTTCAGATCGTCTTTAAAGGCATAGAAGGGAAAAAAGGGAGAAAATATGCTGAAAATATGGGAAACTAATCGAAAATGGGTACAGTACCAAATATACATATACAGTCAAAAATTGCATAAAATAGGCAAAAAGTTATGAAAATGAGTGATTTTGAGTGCAAATTTGGCGACATTTCATAAAAGTACTCACGTTTACGTTTTCTGAGAGGAAAAGTACGTTTACTCATGTTTACTCATGAGTAAAAGTAAAAAAATTTACTTTTCATTTTCTGTGCTTAGGGAGTGAGTAAAAATAAATACTTTACGTTTACGTATACTTTGAAACAAGTTCGGTGAAGGATCGACACAGTATTTTATCAGATGACTTTTTCACCAATTTTGGTAACTGTATTTGCAAAGAATGCAGTCAACTTTATAGTTGTTACAACATCACGTTTACTCAGGGTTCTCCAGGATTTTGGCCCCTCGCGGGGGCTGGATAGATAGCAAATCGCCCCTCCCGAGGGGTAGATAGCTGGAAAATTTTTCTGGGGGGGGCTGGGGGGGGGGGGCTTGGGGGGGGGGCTCGCAGGGGCAAAATATATAGGCTTGTTCAGTGCATAGAAGGCTAAAAGGAGAAAAAATCGCTGGTAATTGGTTAAAAGTGGCTAAAAGTAGGTTTAAAAATGGCTAAAAACAGGCATATAACCATGCATATAGCTGGAGAGCACGATTTTGAAGGTGAAAAACTATAAAAAGGTGCAAAAATTAGTGATTTTGAGCGAAAATTGGGGGAAAATTTCTCAAAACCACTCCAGATAGATAGATAGCTGAGCGATTTGGGGGGGGTCTTTAGGGGGTAGTAGCCATAAATTTTGCCTCGGGATAGATAGATAGTTGAGCGGCCTCCGGGATAGATAGATAGCTGGCGGATTTGGGGGGGGGGCAGCCCCCCCCCCCCAGCCCCCCCCCCTAGGAGACCCCTGCGTTTACTCAAAAATGCATATTCTAGAGTACTGACTAAATACATTTACATTTCTTCTAAAAAAGTACCAGTACTCTATCTTATGTATTCTTTTTGAAAGTCCTCGAGTACAGAGAATGTATTTCAGAGACTTTTTATAGGCTCTTTCATGCTATAGAACAGAAAAAAGGCAGAGAAGAAACTTAAAATAGGTGCAAAATAGCCACAAAAATGGGTATATTGGCACATGTTTAAAAAAGCTGAAAATAAGCAAAAAAGCACATGAACTAGTGAATTTGAAGTGAAAATGGACAAATATAGAGAGATTTTCTTGAGAGATTTTCTCAATCAGAAAAAATATAATTAAATCTCTCTGGAAAACTGTGGAAAAAATATAAATCTCAGAAAATCTTATATTTTCTGAGATTTTCTGAGATTTTTTAAATATAAATATCCCAGAGATTTTTTCTATGCTAATCCCAGTATTAATTGTTGTTTGTAGTCAAGAATCACAGATGTCAAAAAATGCAACACAAATAGTCTTTTTAAGACTCTATATACTTATATAAGTACGTCGATGGTACAAACCCTGTTCTACACAACACACTCATTGTTTTTAATGTGTGTTCTGTGTTTCCCAGATCACAAAAACTGCATTACATTCTCTATACACCAAATTGGGGGGGGGGGGGGTATTTCGAGGGGGTTAATAATTAATAGTGTAAATTTTGAGGGGTATTTCGAGGGGGGATATTTCGAGGAAATACAGTATAAAAACGGATATGTCAAAGTCCGCCTCTTCTGCCGTGGATGACATTTCAACGTTTTTTTTGTTACGTTTCGCTTTTCCATACGCGCCGCGTATCAATTGTCGATTTATTTAGTACGTTGAACATAACGGTGTGTTTTGTTGCCGTGAATTTCCTGAAAAATTCGAAAACTATTTTTGAATTTTCAAATTTTCGAATTTTCGAATTTTTTGAAAAATAAATCGATTTTTAAGTGTTTTTTCTAGGGGTGAAATAAAAATTCGAAAATTCTGAAAAAATTCAAAAATTCGAAAATGTTTTCGAATTTTCGAATCTTTTTTTGCCATCGTTATAGTGAAAGCAAGGGTTTTTCTGACGCAAGAACACTTTCTCAAAGAAATTTACGCTTACGCTTTATTTTACGCTTTCCTAGGTATTTTAAAAATACCTTACGCTTACAGTATCCATACTCAAAAATGGGAAAGTGTATTTACGCTTACGCTTACGCTTTCCAAAAATACCGGTATTTTAACAACTCTGCTATATACCCACCAAATATTAGCTTTATACTACTTCCATAGCCAGAGATATTGCATCTGAAGTGAAATAAAAAAATTGGGTGGTGAACTTGTCCGGGAAGGTGTTTATGTATAAACAATAATTATACCCATGCATGTGGATACCCAATAATATGGCCGAAATACCCATACCCAAAATTCCCATACCCAATACCCATGTATGGGTATTGCATACTCCAAACTTTCAATTGCGATTATGTCAAAATCGATTTTTTGTAGATCGGTACTTTTAGAAGCACACCCTTCATTTGTTCGGACTCCGTACTTTTTGCAGCGGTTCAGTCTTGACCATTTTATGCTTTAGAGTGGCTTGTATTAATTTCCCCATGCGTAAATATGTGTTAATTCAAATGAAGTTCACATCAGCACGGCAACCCATGTGCGTACGGTATTCTAATAAGGTATTTTACTTTAAAATACCTATTTTTGGTTATGGAGAACTGCATTTATGGCGGTTGAACATTATCTTTACAGGAGACAAATACAATGAATTTCTGCACAAATACAATAAGATATGCAACGAGCTGATACTGATGTCGATGGTGATTTATATTCTGGTGATGTGTAGTGATGGAAAAAGCGCCAGGCTTTTAGCGCCAAGCGCCAAAAGCGCCATGGCGCTTTTCCGGTCCACGGCGCCAAGCGCCAAATGGCGCCAGAGCGTCTTAGCGCCAGCGCCAAAAGCGCCATGGCGCTTTTCCATCACTAGTGATGTGTACAACTTGTGGTAGTTTTCTTTTTTAATTTATCTTTTTGTGAATACTTTTTGTTATCGTTTTGAATGCCAACATTTCTGTGATATTCCGACGTTTTCGTGAATATTTTAAATACATTTTCTGCTTAAATGTATCTACTTATAACTAAATAATTACATGTGTCAAATGAAATTCATATCCTTTAATGAAATGCGAAATTGGTGCAATAACACCTGACTCTCTTGATGTCCTTACTGATTTGTCATACCTTACTCCAGACTAGTGATGGAATGGCGCCATGGCGCTGGCGCATTTGAGGGCGCCAAAGGGCGCCGCGCCATGGCGCCATTGGCGCTTGGCGCCCTTTTCTGTGGCGCCCTTGGCGCCTGGCGCCCACATTCTGAAAGGCGCCATGGCGCCCTTGGCGCTTGGCGCCCTTTTTCCGTGGCGCCCTTGGCGCCTGGCGCCCTGCTTTAGAAGGGCGCCAAAAAGGCGCCAGCAGGGTTTCACGGTGAGTGCTGTGTAAACGAAAAAAAAATGAAAAACGCATCCGTGGATGATCTAAATGCGCAGAAAAATGGACGGAGTGGTGTGAGTGGGTGGAAATCTTTCGTTTCAACGGTTCACCAGATCTGTCTGACGGATCAAAAGACAAGCATGATGGACCGTCTAACTTGCAAAATCAGAAATAAACGGATTTAAATCGTTGCAATTAGGAAAGATTGTTTGGAAAGGTCTATTTGTAATGAATGGATTGTGGTCAAATGACAATTTCCATTGCGTTTGAATTTGTCGTCATGTGGATTTATTCAAAATTTTTTGTTGCTAGCTTTGTTTTTGTTCATTAGGTACATCCTGGAGAACGCGAATAAAGAAGTGAATGCGCGTACAATGGTGCCGTAGAAACATTTTTCGCACACGCATGGTGTTGTAGGCACTTTTTTATCCTGGCGCCCTTGGCGCCTGGCGCCCTATTTTCCAAATGGCGCCATGGCGCCCTTGGCGCTTGGCGCCCTCTTTCCGTGGCGCCCCTGGCGCCTGGCGCCCACTTTCAGAATGGCGCCATGGCGCCCTTGGCGCCTGGCGCCCTTTTTCTGTGGCGCCCTTGGCGCTTGGCGCCCATTTTCCGAATGGCGCCATGGCGCCCTTGGCGCCTGGCGCCATTTTTTTCTGGCGCTTTTCCATCACTACTCCAGACCCACCCCAATCATAGCTCCATGGGAAGTGCTAGCAAATGCTGATTTGTTGGCAAATGCTTTGCTCGCGTATTACCGTATTACCTCGAAAGACCCCCATGGGGGTTGCTTTTTACGCCAGCAAAATTTGAGGGAGGTGAGGGGGGGGGGGGGGGTTCGCCATGTACACTAAGTAGTCTATATGTAGCTGCGATGCTAATTTGCAGCAATTAATACATCATGTATTTACATTGCATACATCCCATGCATGTATTCCCATATTCCAAACTTTCTGTGACTGAGTGGAACATTAAGCAAATCTATCTGCAATATTTTCAATATATTTATCAGCAGTGATGGTAATTTATTGTGTAAATATTCAATAGACATTGATAGTCCAGCCATCTCCTGGAATTTTACCGTATTACCTCGAATTATCCCCCTTGAATTAACCCCCCCCCCCTCGAAATACCCCCCTAAATTTCGGCTGAGGAAATAATAACCCCCCCCCTCGAAATACCCCCCCTAAGATTGAGTGTAACGTGAACGTACATGACAAAAACCGCAGTTGTGATATGTACTATGCAGAACACACGTTAAAACTGATGATTAAGTGACGTTAGGGAAGGGTTTTTGTGTATATACAGTAATATATGTCAATAAACACATATAAATCTATGTGATTGTTCGATTTTTCTACGTCTGCGTATGGGAATTTCCGAAAATTTCTGGCGAAATAATAGACCCCCCTCGAATAAACCCCCCCCCTCGAATTATCTCCCCCTCAAATTGTGCTGGCGAAATAATAAACCCCCTGGGGGTATTTCAAGGTAATACGGTATTTATATTTTTGACACTTAGCAAGCCACTCATCTCAATATTCCACAGAAAATTTGCTGTGTGTCCTATTTATTTCAATTGAAAGTATTGTTTGATCTGTGTTTAATTTCACTGTAACTGCATCCTTGTTGAAGGTTTTGCAGTATATGTAATTCCACATTCATTTTGATGATTAAACACATTTCTGTATGGTAACGATTCTTCTGCATACACTGGCCGGCTAAAGTAATGAAATGACGCAATTGGATGAAAATATCCTATGCCTCAAAATCCTTGTCTAAATTGTGAGGAGAGTATAATGAATGGATAGCATGGGGCAGAATGGATACAAGGAAAACTACAAACTGACTTAATATCCATAGTCTGTAAAATGTCCATTAGTATTGATGTGTGAAAGTGTAAAATTCAGTGAAACAGGACCAAATGTCTGAAGGAGTAACATGCTGCATAACGTTTACTCAAAACCCTATCTTGACTCGAGTACAGACTAAATATGTCAGGCTTTCACTCATATTTTATATGTACACTCCGGGAAAAATGTCTTTATGTTCCTGATCAGGAACAAAATTTTTCTGACGCCCTCCCATTTAATGTGTGAGCACTGTCAAGGCATATATACTGTATTACCTCGAATTATCCCCCTTGAATTAACCCCCCCCCCCTCGAATTAACCCCCCTCAAAATGGGCTGGGGAAATAATAACCCCCCCTCGAAATACCCCCCCCCCCAACCTTCGGAATGATGTACGTCATGTACATAATAAATACATCATGTATAGGTATATATATCATATATACATGATGTATATTAATGTTAATTTGCATTGCAGCTACACATAGACCAGTTTGTGTAGCTATCTACGTTTTTATGTCCAAATATATCCTGTTTGGACACATTTATTACCTGTTTTGGGTATGCAAATGCCTACCATTTACTACGATCCTTGCGAAAATTTCTGACGAAATCATAAAAACCCCCCTCGAAAACCCCCCCCCTCGAATTAACCCCCACTCAAATTTTGCTGGCGAAATAATAAACCCCCATGGGGGTATTTCGAGGTAATACGGTAGTATAAATTCTTATTTCATGTAGGTGCCTTTGTGTCACATGTCAATTCTCAGATTTCCGAGTGCATTGCTCCTCGTATAATGGCCATCTGAAGTCAAATTTCTGGTAGAAAAAAGTCCTTATGTTTTTTTTTAAAAATACTGTTAAAACGGTGAAAAAAACATGTTAGAACAAAAAATAAATAAATAGATAAACATATAAAACCTGCACTGCTCAAATATCACACAAATTTGTAATCAAAATGTAATAGTGAGTGGGCCCCGCAACTAAAACGAATCAGCTCTGTCAGTCTGTTGGGGACTGAATCATACAAATATCAACCGGGTATGGTGCATATATTTTTATTGGAGAACAATTTGAAAATGTTGGCACCAGGCCAGCTCATGACTGCACTGATTTTTCGAAATGTAAAAAAAGCATAAAAAACGGCGCGGCAGGAGCTCCGGTTTGTTTAGTGGAATATCCAGTATATACGCGGGAGAGGGGCCTTTTTACTACTATGGGAGGTCAACGTCATGCCTACCTCTATGTATGACTTTCACCCCCCAGCAACCCATACTTAATGGATAGTTCACCATTGAACCAAAAAAAACAAACATAAAGGCATTTTTCCCAGAGTGAAAGTGTGAGTCGAATGCTTTTTTGCTGGAAAATGTAAAAGTGAGTAGTTTTGAGAGATGTTGCCCCACTTTGGGTAATTAGTGTAATTACCGTATTTCCTCGAAATACCCCCCCCCCCCTAAAAATACCCCCCCCCCTCGTTTGACCCCCCCCCCCCTTTCGAGACCACTATGAAACAATCACCCCCCCTCGAAATACCCCCACCCCAGATTCAGTGTAAAGAGAACGTAGATGACAAATGCTGCAGTTTGTGTTCTGCGTAGTGCATAACACACGTTAAAATAATGTCGGAATCACGTGAGAGCAGTGTTTATACCATCTACATACTAATATTATTAGTATACAGGAGTCTATACATGTCAGTTATTGATGCATTGTTCTACCCCAGCGCACATGACAAACAACGATTCTGTACTACCATTTCAAAAAATTTCTGGCGAAATAATAACCCCCCCCCTCGAAATACCCCCCTCGTTTAACCCCCCGGGGGTATTTCGAGGAAATACTGTATTCACCAAATTTTCACCAAAAATCACTAACTTCCATACCTTTTTGCCTACTACCGTATTTCTTCGATCATATTGACCGCCAATGTATTGTTTCATAAGCGGTTTTGGGGGGTCAATGTAAACGAGCATGGCAATATATTTTTTCAGATCGTATTCATCATTTAAGTGCGTTAAGCGACATAGTGCAAATCATTGTCAATTTGTGACAGAATGCTGCACAATACCGTATGGGTAGATGGCGAAAGCAAAACATAGGCAGAACAGACGCTTTGCATATGTATGGCGGCGAACATCAAGACAATTATCGGATCATGCAACGTCAAGTTTTTCCATGCGTCAATGTATTCGAGCACGGCAATGTATTTTTCACATTCCCCACAGACCCGCCAATGTAATCGAACAAGCCAATGTAATCGAACACGTCAATAAGATCGAAGAAATACGGTATTTGCGAATTTGCGGTACATTACAATACAATAATACAATACATTACAACAAGGTTTTTTCAACAAAATATTTAGTTGTTTTTTACCATGGAATGATTAATTACGAAATTCATGACAATTTATGATTTTATTTTTTGCTCTGTAACAATATAATAACCAGACTGCCTGCCCCGGTGAAGAGCTGCAAAAGGATAAAAACAATGAACTACCAAATGTATTTTATTCTGCTCTGGGGTAAAGTACCACATCTCTTCTAATATAAGAGTGCCATTCTATTTTTTCATCAACTTTTTACCTGCCATTGTATTGGAGCTGCTGTTCTATTGGACACTGCCGTTCTATTTTTTCACCAATTTCCTTACACATTTTTCATTTTAACACACTTATATTCTCAATTTAACTTGACAAAACATGACATCAGGCATTAATTTTTTACAAAATTATATTAGGCACTAATTTTAAATCAATAATTGTATGTTTTGAACATTTTCACCATCTATTTTTTGTTTTTGTGTTCTGGCACTCTTCTAACATAATTTGTACATGACATTCTATTGGAGACTGCAGTTCAAATTGGAGGCTGCCTGCCATTAGGTATATTGTTTTGTGAGCAGGGTTGGCAAAATCTCAGAAAAAAATAAAAATAAAATGGAAAATTGAAGAATAAAATAAAATAAAATAAAATGGAAAATTTTAAAATTAAAATTAAAATTGTATAAAAATTTGAATTTTTGTAAAATTGTATAAAAAATCAAATTTTTGTAAAATTGTATAAAAATTCATATTTTTTGTAAAATTCTGCTTGTGTTGCTAGAGTTTCTACCTGTCTATTTTGGGAACTGGGGGCTGTACCAAGCCCTGTGAAGTGTTAAATGTCATGTAAAATGTCATGCAAAGTGTAAATTGACATGACAATTGTAATGTAAAGTGTGAATTGGCATGACAAATATAAGTTAAAGTGTCATGTGTTAAGCACACTGTATCCAAATTTTATGTTTTGTATCCAAATCTTGTTTTTGTATCCGAATCTTATGCAATTTTGATACAAAGTGATTTGGATACAAAAACATAAAATTTGGATACAAAAATATTTGATTATTTGAATAAACAATTTACACTTTGCATGACATTTGTAATGACAATTGACACTTTGCTTGACATTTGACATGACATTTGTCATTTGACATGACATTTGACATGACATTTGACATGACATCTGACACTTTACTTTACATTTGTCATGACAATTGACAATTTGCATGACATTTTACACCCTGCACACCCAGTAGTCGTTGTACCAACAATGCAAACCATTGTTATCAATGTAACCTCACACTTTCAACTAGCTAACAATACCTATTCACTGCATGCAACGTTTTGCAAAGCAATGAAAAAAATTTCATTTAAAAGTTTTTCATGTTAAGGTCTAATGATAACATTTTGCTTGCCTTGCAAGCAAGATTCGATTTTTTGTAAAAAATTTGTAAAATTTTTGTAAAATGGTTCTATTTTATTATTTTATTAACATTTTGGAATAAAATAAAATAAAATAAAATGAAACAAGAATAATAAAAAAATAAAATACATTTTTATACAATTTGTATACAAATGATTTTTTATAAAACCAACCCTGTTCGTGAGTGCAAAAAGCGCTAAAACCTGACATTCTTTTGCAGGAGCCTTTCTATTGAAGGTATGTCATTCTATTAGAAGAAAAGTAAAAGTCAAGAAGTATACAAATTAGAAGTGGGGAGTACAAAGTTGTAAGGGAGAAGTGATATTCAGAAGTGAAATATTACTGTATTTCGTCTTATAGAACGGCATACCTCCAATAGAATGGCACATACAATGGAATGGCAGGTTTTGGCACGTTTTTGCGCTGATAACACAATAAAATGGCAGCCTCCAATTGAACGGCACCTCCAATAGAATGGCAGGTAGGAATTATGTTGGGAGTGTGCCAAAATACAAAAATCAGTAGAAAATTGATTGTGTGAACATTCAAAGCACTCAAATAGCTGCTAAATGTCAAATTGATGCTCTTACATTTAAATATTGCTGAAGCTTCATAAAAATATAGCTCATGTTCACATGAGAAATGTATAAAAAATTGGTGAAAAAATAGAATGGCAGCCTCCAATAGAACGGCAGCCGCCAATAGAACGGCACCTGCAATAGAATGGCAGGTAAAATAACTTGATGAAAAAATAGAACAGCGCTCTTCCATTAGAAAAAATACGGTAAGTTTATGCAGAAGTAAATTTTGACGTGAGAAATAAAATACCAGATTTCCTCTAATAGAAGGACAGGTCACTAATAGAAGGGCATCTCCAATAGAAGGTACACTAAGTGCTGGAATTGTGCCAAATGCATAAAAATAAAATTTATCAGCAGACTAAATATATGATTTAATGACTTCGATCCATTGTGCTATTTTAGCATCAAATGTTTAATGAACTATGTATCGTCATTCTATGGACTGTCTGTGACATAACACTTTGAAAAACCTTGGCAGAACTTGAAGGCTCCGCACCTGTACGCACAAACGTCCGGTACGCACAAACGCCCAGTATGCACAAAACTGTAGTTGTGTGCGTGCCGCACAATGTGCGTGCCAGTCGTTTGTGCGGGCCGGTCATATGTGCGGGCAGGGCTTGTATCCTGGCTGGCTCCTAGGTTCAAACGGGATTGACTTTTTGGGATCGGGATCGGGATTGGCTTTTGAGATTTTGGGATCGGGATTGACCTTTCGGGATCGAGATTGGGATTGGCTTTTGAGATTTCGGGATCGGGATTGACCTTTCAGGATCGGGATCGGGCTTGGGATTGGCATTTTTCGGGATTGGGATTGTAAAAAATTCTCATACTGAAGGATTTTGTCTACTTAACTGCAAAAATGGGCTTAAAACACTTTTAAAAAAGTTTTTCATTTGACTTTTCAATCTTTTTACCGCTTTTGGCGCTTTTTTCGAGTAATAAAATGAAAAGTCATGTGACAACAAATACTTTATTTCAAAATTGAGCGATCATTACGCCGGCAGTTTGCGGCTGGTAATTAAAAAAATTGCAGCCAGCACCAAATTCCCCCAAATGCCATGACGCCAGAGTTTTTTTGGAAGCATCTAGGTGCTCATGTATGGGGGGCAAACACAAAGTGGGGGGGGCGTGTGAAAATCCCCTGCCCGGTACGCACAAATGACTGGTACGCACAAATGACCGGTACGCACAAATGCCCGGTACGCACAGAGCATCAGATTTGTGCGTACTGGGCATTTGTGCGTGGCAGGCTCAATTCTGTGCGTGCCGGGGGTTTGTGCGCACCGGGTGTTTATGCGTAGGAGGCCTGGCCCAACTTGAAAAAGATTGGCTGAAAAATTGACGAAAAAAGATAGAAGGGTGGTCTCCAATAGAAGGGCATCTCCAATAGAAGGGCAGGTTCAAAAGTTGACAGAAAATAGAATGGCGCCCTCCTATTTGAAGAAATATGGTAACAAGCAAAAGTTTATGTGCGTAAAAGTCCATTTAGAAGTGATTAGTAAAAAGATGACATTTTGGAAAAAAATTGTAAGCTTTTTGTCACTTGCCATTTGTTTTTTTAAAAGTTTTGTTTCTCATTTAACTTCTCACTTCTAAATTGTGGTTTTTTTCTATGCAGAACTTGTGGTAAACTTGGCGAACATTATGGAAGTCAACTGTCTGAGGAATTTTTGTACAAGTGCAGTATAAACCAACGATAGGGTCACATGTGAATTTGGCCCACTTCCAAGTCGCTCTGCGTTGCAGACAAATCGAGCGAAAAAGGCAGGTTCCATGTTCACGTCACTGATTTTCGCTGTGGAATGCAATAAATCGACCGGAAATGATCACAAATGCCATCCCGTCCAGTCGCTTTATTGTGTTCCACAGACTTAATGAGTAACGCAAACGTAAATCCTGCGTCTTTCACCTCATTCGTATAATACGTAACCAGACGCGTGCCAAGTTTACATTCCGGATATCTATCACATTCGTCCTTTTTAGGAGTTCGTTAGCACTGTTTGAGCGAGATATCTAGCTTTCCGACAGTGTAAGTTTATATATGTGCTTAATCCATTCATTTTTCACATTTGAAAGTTCAATCGGTTAAAATAAACTGTGAATCGAACGGAATCCGTCCGTTTGAATTCGAACTTGAGACATATCTTACTCATATTTTTTTATACATAAAAGAAGGATAGCTGATTCGTTTCATGTCTGCCGAGTTTATTAGGTTGTGAACAGGGTTGGCAAAATCTCAGAAAAAAATAAAAATAAAATAAAAATAAAATGGAATATCCAAGAATAAAATAAAATAAAATAAAATAGAAAATTTAGGAATAAAAATAAAAATTGTATAAAAATTCGAATTTTTGTAAAATTTTTGTAAAATTGTATAAAAATTCGTATTTTTGTAAAATTGTATAAAAATTCATATTTTTTGTAAAATTTTATCTCATTGCTTGAGTTTCTACCTGTTTATTCATGGATCTGGGGGCGGTCCCAAGCATTGTAAAGTGTCAAATGTCATGTAAATTTTCATGCAAAGTGTCAATTGTCATGACAAATGAAAAAAAAGTGTAAATTGTCATGACATGTAAAAATTAAAGTATCAATTGTCAAGCAAATTGTGTCCAAATCTTATGTTTTATTTCTAAATCTTATGTTTTGTATCAAAATTATGTTGTTGTTGAATCCAAATCTTATGTGAACATTTGGATACAAAAACATAAGATTTGGATACAAAACATACTATGGATACAAAAAAACAACAAGATTTGGATGCACAATTTACACTTTGCATGACATTTGTCATGACAATTGCCACTTTGCTTGAAATTTGACATGACACTTGACATTTTGCATGACAATTGACACTTCACTTTACATTTGTAATGACAATTGACACTTTGCATGACATTTTACAAATGTGCCGAACACACTCCAGCAGTCCTGCTGCTGAAAATGCAAACCATTCTTATCAATAATTGTAACTTTACACTTGCAGCCAGCTAACAATACATACTGCATGCAACTTTTGAAAAGTAAGGGAAAAATTTGTCACAGGTTTTTCATGTATAGGTCTAATTATAACATTTTTCTGGCCTTGCATGCACAATTCTGATTTTTTGTAAAATTTTTGTACAATTTTTGTAAAATTTTTGTAAAATGTGTCATTTTATTTGATTAATGACTTTTGGGAATAAAATAAAATAAAATAAAATGAAACAAGAATAAAATAAAAATAAAATAAAATTTTTATACAATTTTTATACAATTTTACTAAAATGAATTTTTATAAAACCAACCCTGGTTGTGAACTAAATAAGTTTTTTTGCGATTTCACATACATATACATTCATGCATCCCATTCTGTTGTACATTGGCTGATTTTGATGCCGTTCGAGTATGTTAAGTTTTGGGGTCTGGCCTTAATTGTGCCTAAGTAACTACTAAGTCTATAGTGCAATGACAAATTGTTTTTGTTTGCTCGCATAATCCCCCAGTCCCGAGATAAGGGCGGTTTATAAAAAGGTGGTCATTTTACACGGATAATCTGCAGATTGAATTTGAAGATTCATAACTCGGCCATTTCTGGGCCGATTCGGATTGTTCAACAATTACAATGATCAGGACAACCTGCAGATAGAATTTATGTGGTCGGATTAGTTATATCTAGATTCCGTATGCCGATTGAACCTGGTTTTTGCTACTTCAGACATACTTCAGACAAAAAGAATAAATCTGGCCCAAAAATTATTTCAATATGTTCCAATCAAAGTTATAGCACTTTGAACTTTTGCTTCCCACTCATAAAATAACCACACGAAGAACAGTGCATACAGATAATCGGAACATAAAAATAAGATCTACAGGTCATTATAGGTGAAAATCGGCTCAGCATTCATAGGTGAAAATCGGCTCAGAAATGGCCGAGATGTAGAGTTTTGACTTTGCATGTTTTGTTCTTCGTACGGTAATTTATATTTTTGGTTTGGAGGTGGAACTTTGAAGTGCTGTAACTTTTGACTGGAAAGAGATATTAAAATAATTTTTGGGCCAGATTTATTCTGTTTGTCTAAAGTATATGATAGCATGTTCAAAAAAACGGTCTTGAAAAATTATTATCAGGCGGCGTTTACATGCGTTTATGGCAGGGTTTTCTGTGACAACAAAAAATGGAATTTTTCAACTGTTCTTGTGGAATCAACGTGAAATATATTACATGTGTGATACCTCAATTGATTGTGATTGTGCCAGCTTCACTGCCTGGGGCAAACATAAAATTCCATAATTTCCCTAATCACGCACACTAGATCACACTTTTTGCATGTTGTCGTAGGTTTCTCGGAGGATTTGTTCTACGTGACCTCCCTAGCGAGGCCGCGTGGAACAAACCCTCCGACAAACCTACAACAACAAGAAAAATACATTATCTACTGTGCATTATTGCGTAATCTATAAAAATTGATGATTGTTCCATGTAATGGGGTCGATCAAATAATGATCAATTGAGGCGTCCAATCTATCTACTTATTGGTTTTCATCCTAAAATATGGTTGACGAAATCACAATTTTTGTCATCACAAAGAATCCGTGTAAACACCGCCTTACCATTATTTTTCATGTTCAATAACCAGGTCAAATCGGCATACGGAATCTAAGCATCACCGATCCGACCACAAAAATTGAATCTGCAGGTTGTCCTGATCATTTTAAGTTTTGAACGATCCGAATCGGTCCAGAAATCGCCCAGTTATTAAGCTTCAAAGTCAATGTGCAAAATCCGTGTGCATCCGTGCAAAATGAATACCTTTTTATAGACCCTTCTTATCGCGATACTGGGGGATTATTTGAGCAAACCGAAACAATTCATCATAGCCCAGACTCCATACCCCAACACACTCGAACAGCATCAAAATCGGTCAATGTACATGGTCCGGCTGAAAAGTCCCCGGGCAGTGCTCACCATTCGCGCTAGGGGTAAGCTACGGTCATAAAATTTTAACACGTTAATATATCAGGTGTTTTGAGTTTTTACTTAAAATTTCACCCCTCTAGCTCTACCCACTGCGGAACTGTGGGGGTTACGATTTCGGTCATTTTGTACTGATGTACAAATGGTGCTCTAGCTCAACGCTGATTTAAGTTGTGATCATGAAACTTTTGCTAGTGTAAGCGACCAGTGTTGGTAATGTGCCAGCACTAAACAACATTAGCTATGACATCATAAGCCTAGTCCATATTGTCATTACTCTCACTACCAAATTGATCATTCTGCCTCTCCTTCTCAAAATAGCCCCCCTTGGAGTCTAGTCACTGCTGTTGAACACAGGTAATGTGTCGACTACACACTAGTAATGAAACATAGGGAAATTTTTAACACATAACTCACTTACTGCACATTTCACAACATTAAAATCACTGCAATACAACATAACCTCAGATGATCACCAAAAACATCAATCACGGTTCCCACGTTTCTTGCACATCACCCTGATCTGCATATTAATTTTACCTCAATAGCAATGATGTTGAAAGTGTTGAATATTATCAGCACATTACCAATACTGGTGGCTTACACTAGCCAAAGTTTCATGATCACAACTTTAAGCAGCATTGAGCTAGAGCACCATTTGTACATCAGTACAAAATGACCGAAATTGTAACCCCCACAGATCCGCAGTGGGTGGAGCTAGAGGGGTGAAATTTTGGGTGAAAACTTAAAACACCTGATATCTTAACCTGTCAAAATTTTATGACCGTAGCTTACCCCTAGCGTGAATGGCGAGCACTGCCCGGGGACTTTTCAGCCCGACCATGTACAACATAATGGGACGCATTTATGTATGTAAGATCGTAAAAAATTAAACTTACCGTATTACCTCAAAATACCCCCATGGGGGTTTATTATTTTGCCAGCTAAATTTGAGGGGGGGTTAATTCGAGGGGGTTTATTATTTTGTCAGAAATTTTCTTAAGGATCGTAGTAAAAAGTGGGCATTTGCGTACCCAAAACAGGTAATCAATGGGTCCAAATGGGGTATATTTGGACATAAAAAGGTAGATAACTAAACTGGTGGAAAATATAAATAGGGAAAATCACTTAATTGTATTTTACAAATCCCACATGCAAGCTGTTAGGCTTTCATCTTGTGTGAGGGTGCCCCCAAGTATTTACTATATATACCCTAGGGGACTCCCCCCTCAGGCCACCCTTGATGCAGAAAAAAATTTTCATGTTTTTTTTCTGGCTAATATAAATAGGACTTCCACACAAATTTTTGTTCCTGATGAAACAAAAATTATTGATAAATTTTTTTCTGGACATTTGAGACCAAAAAGTTTTTTTGACATTGGTAGATTGTAATTATGTGCAACTTTTCTACCCAGTCAGAACCCCCGGAAGCCCCACACAATGGTGGCGTTGTTGATCAAACATGAATTTTTTTGGAGAAAAACGTAGGTTTGAAAAAGTGAACAATCCACTATCCAAAGCTATTCATGGAGCACATGGGGGCCAGAATTGGCTTGTTTGGTGTCAGCGGCAACATATGGCTGCTCCTGGGTGCCATTTTTGCATTCAAGTATTTTTTTAAGCCAATGATAAAAATAGCCCTGCGTAGATGGGGCACTCGCCTGACAGCGTGTCTGGCGCCTGCAGTGTCTTGACGCAAATGACAAAATACTTGTGCCCATCCAATGTGGACACTTATTATTTGATAAAAACCTATAGGGGCCAATGGGCAATGTGCCCTGTATCTAGTGTGACTGGGATAAACAAATGAAGAGGTCATGCCCAGAAAATTGAAAATCACAGTTTTTCAATCACAACTACAATTTTGATAATCACAAGGTTTAAAATCATTGTTGTCATGTTTTTGTGGTCCATGCCTGCTTGTTGGGGGCAAGTTTTGTGGGTGTGAGTGGACCAGGGGCCAAATTATACTCCCAACTTACCAGCAGTCAAAATATGGCTGTGGGAAAGCCTTAAGTAATTTTTTTTTTGAAATTGACCCAACACAAGTGCATCCATTGCTTGTGTTGGCAGCACACAAAAAAATCGGCTGTGTACTTTACTGCAGCTGTATTTTGTGTGTTTTTTGAAAATTCCCATTTATATTTGCCAGGAAAAAAATTGGAAAAAAACATTCATCAATCTGTAGCAGCAGAACAGGGAGGGGCCAGGGGTGCCACTTGGCATATATGTAGGCAAATGTTGTGGGCAGCCCCACATCAAATGGCAGCCATATTGGGCTGCACATTTCCCTGTGAGATAGTTATGAAAAATGAGGTACCTGATTTCCCATTTATATTTGCCACCAGTTTACACAAACTAGTCTATGTGTAGCTGCAATGCAAATGAGCAGTAATATACATCATGTACATGGTATACATGACATATTTATTACATGCATGATGTAATATGGGGGGGGTATCTCGAGGGGGTGGGGTTTAAGTTTTCCCCAGCACATTTTGAGAGGGGGGTTAATTCGAGGGATGGATTATTTGAGGTGATACGGTATTTTGTTTACAACCTAATCAGGGGTGTATCCAGGATTTTTGAGCGGGGGGGGCTGCTTGTTTACAGAGGCCGGCGAACGGGTGGGGCTACAGAATGGTGGAATGGGGCCCTGGCGCTGGCGCCATTAGTAGGCGCCATGCCATGGCGCCAGCGCCATGGAACGCTGTATATATACATACAGAAACGGCAAAAAGCACACCATTGGGTGTATTTATAACGATTTTCGGGCACATGAAGCAAATGTGATGATATGAAAAATGAAAAATGCGTGCTTGCGGGCAAAATTTATTACGCTGATGTTGAAAAAGTCGCATTTTCCGGTCACTTTCTGGTCTCGCCCCGGGAAGGGGGGGGGGCTGCAGGCGCATCCCTGGGTACGGCCCTGAACCTAATATTATAACCAGTTTTATGACAAATGAACTGTTAACAAAAACAAAACCACAGAAAAAAGACGGTTTGCCCGCAATTACTTAGGTAGTTTGCACTTTTTATTTCAAAAAAATTGTGGACATAGTTATATGCTTATCGAATAAGAATTTGTTTACTATGGTTAAATGTGACGGACACTCACGGTGATAAGAAAAGCCCTGGAAACCGTGAAGAAGCCATAACACTCAAATCCTTTGTAGCCGTGGTCCAGTTGCATTAAATATTCCCGGATCAGTTTCGTGGTTTCTTTGTCACAACCTGGGGCCAATCTAACAGATTGTCAAGTTAGAAGACAAGTGACAATTATCAATGATAGCTGTAATCAATCAAATATTTTTTGTGACTTGCTGTCTTTACTTGAAATGTTTGGAAAATCCGTTTGGTCATTGATTGTCAACTTGTAACATTGCTTGACCCTTGCCACTTGTCTTATCACATGCCTAGTGATGTAAAAGCGCCATGGCGCTGGCGTCTGGCGCTAGCGCCAGAGCAAAAAGCGCCATGGCGCTTTTGGCGCTTGGCGCTTTTTTCCTGTGGCGCCATTGGCGCTTGGCGCTGTGCTACGGAAAAGCGCCATGGCGCTTTTGGCGCTTGGCGCTATGATGCCGTGGCGCCATTGGCGCTTGGCGCTAGCGTTTTAAAAAGCGCCAAAAAAGCGCCAAGCAGTTCAACAAATATTTCATTATTTTCTACAAAAAGAGCTTGTGTGTACAATTTAAATAAGTAAACGTGCTACTGTGAGTGTATTCCAGGAAAAAAAATCCCTCTTCTTGCTTATTTTGTCAAACATGTCAATGGCATTACAAGGATATTCAACATTTGCCCCATATAATGGCCCTCCACTAACGATGGCCAAAAACAATTCGAAAATTCGAAAACATTTTACAGTACTTTTAAAATTTCAAAAACTGTATTTTGCGATTTTTTTTGCTTTTTTCGACCCCCCATATCTCAAAATTGAATTTCGCACCCCCCACATATTTTATATATTTTTGCAGCGCATTTTTATGGGGACCCCAAAAATAGTCCTAACTCAAATTTGAAAAATTTATAAATCGGTACATTTAGAAGCACACCCTTCATATGAAGGGTGTGCTTCTAAAAGTACCGATCTACAAAAAATCGATTTTGAGATAATCGCAATTGAAAGTTTGGAGTATGCAATACCCATACATGGGTATTGGGTATGGGAATTTTGGGTATGGGTATTTCGGCCATATTGTTGGGTATCCACATGCATGGGTATAATCATTGATTATACACATAACACTAGCTATATAAAATTTAGTGAATTATATTTTTGTAGTACAGTACATTTTAAAGGAACAAATTGGTAATAGCATGTAGATCGGTATTTTTTAAAGCACAAAATCAGACAGCTGTAGATCGGTACTTTTACCCATAATAAAAAAGCACAAAATGAGTTTTTGCTCAATCGGATGCCGATCTGACATCGGTACATTGAGAAGCACAAAAAATAATGTGCAGATCGGTACATTTAAAAGAACAACTTTGAAAAAAGTGTGTAGATCGGTACTTTTAAAGACACAAACACTGAAAAAGCTTGTAGATCGGTACTTTTAAAATTTCAAAAACCGTATTTTGCGATTTTTTTTCTTTTTTCGACCCCTCATATCTCAAAATTGAATTTCGCACCCCCCACATATTATATATTTTTTTGAAGCGCATGTTTATGGGGACCCAAAAATGGTCCTAACTCAAATTTGAAAAATTTGTAGATCGGTACTTTTAGAAGCACACCCTTCATATGTACCTAGTTGTATTATATGTGCAATGCACGGCTGGTATCAAGGATGTTTACAACAATGGTTAGTGTTACTCATGAGCAAGCTTTGAATTGAGATAAGAACTATTGGTTTACATTGAGTGTCATTATCACCTGGTGTGTGTAGAGCCAATCCGACTATAGACCTGTGTAGTACGCACAGAAGATGAATGTATCCCACCAAATCGGAGGGGAGCGTCAGCACCAGCCAATGGAGGTCAGGCACACAAAAATGCGGACATAGACACGTTCAACTCAGATATACAATAGATATACAATTTTTTTAGATGGTTTGCCATCATAGACCCAAACTCCCAAGTCCTAACTATATAACAATCCTGACACTATAAAGAAAAAAAACGACTTATATCCTGCGTCTTAAATGACAAAAACAGCCCTGCATTAGCATGGCTGCGCTTTATGGGAATCAAAATTTTTTTGGCACTGGCGCTATTGGTGCTTGGCGCCAACATCCTCTGGCGCCATTGGCGCTTGGCGCCGCGGTCTAGAAAAGCGCCATGGCGCTTTTGGCGCTTGGCGCTATTTTGCTGTGGCGCCATTGGCGCTTGGCGCTAAGATCTAGAAAGCGCCATGGCGCCAAAAGTCTGGCGCTTTTTACATCACTACACATGCCAATGTTTGGATGGGCTCCTGGGATTTGAATTAGCTCTGATAGGAATGGACCAAATGATTGAATCTGCATGATAAAGAAGTTCAGCATGTTGTAAATATGTGTTTAGGTATCTATGGAGGAGTTTATGTTACTTGACTTGACTTTACACGACCGGGGCACTGGTGCCCCGGTGCTGGGCAGTACCATAGAAATTTTCATTTCTGCCCTGCCAGTTCTAGTGATATTTTCTCAGAATAGCAGTGGTGCGGGTGTGACGCGGCGTCATTTTTGCCAGTGCCTTTTACATCATTATTTGTCACCCATTTAGGACTGCATGACGGATGCCAATGGCCAAACAAAAAGGGGCGCCACAGAAAAATGGGTGCTGAGGAACACTAGGGCGCACCATTGCGCGTGTCCCTTCGGTACCCGCAAATCGAACCAGTGCCATGACAACATTCCATCACCACCAGAGTTGATAAAAGTACTGAACTGTTTTCAAAGTAAACGTAGATGTAAAGTATTTTATTTTTACTCACCTCTCGGTACAGAAAACCTACTGTAATTTTGTGTAATTGTAATTTTATGCTGTGTAAATGCCAGTATTTTTACTCGAAAACGTAAAAGTAGGAATCATGAAGGAATATGTAAAATTGAGTACCACTGTATTTCCTCGAAATACCCTCTTGAATTATCCCCCCCTAGAAATACGCCCAGGTATTTTCGATCTGTAGAAAAAATAACCCGCCCCCCTTGAAATACCCGTCTGGAATGATGTACATCATGTATGAAATGTACATGATGTGTTTATTGATGCCAACTGCCAGCTTGCCAGTAGATTTTTTACAGAAAAAAAGGTCAATCTATTTACACAGTACTCGAGTATACATATTGATTGAGTAAACATAAATACGTTTTAACAACTGTGTCCATCACTATCTTCATGTACTGATTCACATACCTGTTCAGTCATGTTGGCAGCTGCCCAAAGCATCGGGAGACTCCTTAATGAAATTTGAAACAAAGCGACCACTTGCTGCCACTGACTGTGACTATTCAGCAAAAAGAACACCTCAAACGTGAGAAGTGGAAAGTCAAGGAGAATAATGAGAAAAATGTATGGGGCACATATTCCATTGGCCAGTTGTGTCAGATTTTTAAGCTCCATGAATTGTTTAAAAAGCTCTTGTAGTATTGTTTTCCTTAATGGCACTTGTTTAGTGTGGTTGAAAAAATTTTGCTGCAATTTTTTAATGCTGTCATCCAATACTTGCAAGCATGAGCTGAGAAATATGTGAATTGAACAGATAACAAACACACTATAAAAATTAAAAAAATTTCTTGCTACTGCTATCCCAGAATATATATTATCAATACCTACACTAAGATTCATCCCATGGTTAATACTGGTGTTAGATGCTATGCCAAGCTGGTTTAGGCAGTTTTTATCAAAAGAATATCCATATGTTATCATTACATAAAAAGCTAAAGGAGATGTAAACAATGTCATCATAAGCAGAAGTATACATTTGATATTTACATGTGCCTTCAAGTGCACGTTGTTAGATGCAGTGCACTTCACTAAAAAATTGTGTAAATTGCTAGAAAGTTTGGTGGTGAAAATACACAGGAGTAGGAAAATTATTAACTCAAATCCTCGGAGTGAAAGAGTCAAATTGAGCATAAATGTCTTGAAATCGGTCAGTGTTTCAGCAGCAAAGAACCTTCTGATTGAACAAGCAGTTTTGTATGCCAAGCCTGCACACCATTTTGAACAGTTGAACATTTATGACTGGAGAAGACTCTAACATTTTTGTTGTGTGGCACCTATTTGTAACCAAGCAAAATATTTTTAGTATACCTAAGTGCCTTTCTCTTGGTTTGCAAAGTATCCAATTTTCAAATTTAAAAATATCAAAAAATGTTAAAGATATGACATCTATATTTGATGTTTTGGTATGTATAGTATATTATTTCCAATAGTAAAAAGTAATATCACATCTATAGTATATTTTTCCAGGATTTTATAGTGTGATTTAGGTAATTATAATTTATTGGAGAGATTTTCTGAGATTGTATAAAATTACACCTTCTCAGAATCTGACCATTTTTTCAATTTTAATCATGAATTATTGTTATCCAACAATACTGAATAAATTTGTGAGAGAAAAACACACTTATTATGGCCACAGTCGGTATTAGCAGGAAAACTAGCAGCTTCATGATATCACATTTTGCAAACTTTCTGCAACTTATTGGGGGCTTGAGCAGATTAATCTGCAAGAACTTCAATATATAAATTGTCAGCGATGGTAATTTGTTGTGTATGTCAATAGGCATTGGTAACTCTGTCATTTTCAAATAGACTTTAGAATTGATTAAGCTGCCGTACATTTAGCATATATTCTGAAATATAATTGTTTATGTAAAAAGAACACTTGAATGAGTCACTATGTGTATCTTGTCCTGTATATTCTATATGAGATGACAGAAAAATGGGTAGATTAAATTTGTGAAAAAATTCATAAGCATGTTGGTTGTAAAACAGAATTCCTTGGCTATCCAATTGATTTCAGAATTTCACAATTGGCTATCCAATTGGCACAAAGGTTCAGATTGAGTTCAACACTGTCATATTTTTACATTCCTGACGTAGAAACAAAACTACTTGACAGTGGACTAGGATACCTATTACCTATTCTATTTCAACCACATGGACATTGGAGTTGACATACTACAAGATTGGCCCTTGACTTCATGTGGGTCTACCGGCTTTTAAACACCTGCCCGGACAAGTTCACCACCCATTTTTTTCACTTCGAATGCAATATCTCCGTCCATGGGGGTGTTATAAAGCTGAAACTTTGTATATATAAAGTTGTAAGACCCCTCTACTCCCCAACAATGGGGGAGGAGCGGCGACGCACTACAGGGTGGGTCGCCCTATGTGCAACAATTTTTTTGGTGTTTTTGGTGTCCCAAACAAGTTCACCACCCACTTGATTGGCTACACTACGAGAGCCATATCTCCAGCTGTGATTTCGGTATAAAGCTGAAATTTGGGGGATGTCTGGCCAACAACCCCCCTCACAATACTACAGTGGGGCGGCTGCGAACAACCCACTAAAGCATGGGTCACTGCATATAAAGTTGACCATTTTCTAAAAACAGCCCAAGTGTCCCAAAACAAGTTTATCACCCAACTGCATTGAAAAGATGTTGCAACAACATACCTAATATAAAACTGAATCGGGTTGGAACACTACTTCAGCCAAAAAATTTGTTTTTAGTAGGGCACCCACCCTGTCCCATAAATGGTAGAATAAAAATTTCACTTTAAACCATTTTTTTGTTTCACACTTACAAAGTTGGTTTACAAAGTTCACTAGAGAATGGTCTAAGGTTCAAAGTTATGTAAACAACATAATCTCTAAAATGCCTCCAAAAGGAAATTTACTTGGGGTGAATTCTATGATGTCAAAATGATGTCATTTCAGGAACAACATTTGACACAATTTTCACTGGAAGCGTTTTAGAGGTTACCGTATTACCTCGAAATACCCCCATGGGGGTTTATTATTTCGCCAGCAAAATTTGAGGGGGGGTTAATTCGCGGGGGGGTTTATTCGAGGGGGGGTCTTATTATTTCGTCAGATTTTTTCGTAAGGATCGTAGTAAAAAGTAGGCATTTGCATGCCCAAAACAGGTAATAAATGTGTCCAAACACGATATATTTGGACATAAAAACGTAGATTAGCTACACAAACATGTCCATGTGTAGCTGCAATACAGATAAACAGTAATATACATTATGTACATTGCATACATGACATATTTATTATGTACATGACGTACATCATTCCGAAGGGGGGGGGGGGTATTTCGAGGGGGGGTTTATTATTTCCCCAGCCGATTTTGAGGGGGGGTTAATTCGAGGGGGGGCTTAATTCAAGGGGGGATAATTCGAGGTAATACGGTATGTTGTTTACAAAACTTTGAACCTTAGACCCTCCCCTAGTGAACTTTGTAAACCAACTTTTTAAGTGTGATACAAAAAATTGGTTTAAAGTGAAATTTTCAGTCTGCTGTTTATGGGACAGGGTGGGTGCCCTACTGAAAAAAATATTATGAGCAGAACTAGGGTTAAAATCTGATTCAATTTTTTATCAGGTATGTTCTCATAACATTTTTTTGTAATGCAGTTGGGTGGTGAACTTGTTTCTGACACTTGGGCTGTTCTTAAAAAAATCATCAACTTTATATGCAGTGACCCATGCTTTAGTGGGTCGTCGGGAGCCGCCCCACTGGTGTATTGTGAGGGGGGTTGTTGGCAAGACATCCCCCAAATTTCAGCTTTCTACCGCCCTCACAGCTGGAGATATAGCCTTCAAAGTGTAGCTAATCAAGTGGGTGGTGAACTTGCTTGGGACACCAAAAACGCCACAAAAATTGTTGCATATAGGGCGACCCACCCTGTAGTGAGTCGCCGCACCTCCCCCCATTGTTGGGGAGTAAGGGTGTCTTACAACTTTATATATACAAAGTTTCAGCCTTATAACACCCCCATGGACGGAGATATTGCGTTCGAAGTGAAATAAAAAAATGGGTGGTGAACTTGTCCGGGAAGGTGTTTATTATGGGGGTGTATTTGGGAGAATTTCTCAAACTATTATACAATGGAACCAATTTTGCCTGATTCACCAACATCATATACAATTTTGTGAACAACCAGAGTGGTGTGACATGTATAATACTTTGCATTTCTCACATAAAAAATGATCAAATAAATAAAGACCTTCAAATCAAGAATGTTTTAAAAAGATCTTCAAATTTTTGTACTTATGTTCATTTACCATAATTAGGCTTGGCTACCACTTCTTTTTTTGTGCCAAAAGGAACAATTGTTTATCATAAATGATGCCAATAGTTTTTTCTGCATTACAATGTAACAAACAGTAATACTTGTGACATCTGGAAGATTTCGTGTCTATACTTTCTGTAATTCGTGTTTCATGTACAATAGACCAAAAAACCATTTGTCCCTGAATTCAACAAATAAAAATGCAGCAGCTTGTTTGCTGTATGCTATTTCAATTGAAAATATTGTTTGACCTGTGTCTAATTTCATTTAAATCCATCAGCATCAGAACTTGATATTCAGTATTTAAGTTCCCAATGATATTTAATCTTGACCGACAATTTGAAGAATATGATTCTTGTGCACACACTGACTGCCCAGTCTCAAAATTCAGTCAGGTAAAAATATCCTGTATCTTTTATAAATACCAAAATATAGGGGAGGATAGTGTTGTTTGAATGTAGGAGTTGGGGATAATGTAAGTAGAAAATGACGTGAGTAGGGGTTTCCTAACCAGATTACCTAGACAGATTTTCCTGTCTATTATTGTTCACAGCAATGCATTTCATTGGACAGTGGAAAATTAGGGGTGTTTGGAAAATGTTTCCTTTCCCCGTTGAAATAAAGTGATTTTGTCGGATTGTTTGTTCACTCGCAGCTCAGTTTACCCCTCCGACCACATAGGGGAAGTGGTGGAACCGCAATTACATCACAAATTGCAACATATTTCGTTTTCTCTTACTTGACAAAGATGGCTAATTTCACAGAGAAAAAGTCCAGTAAATCATGATTATTGCATACTTCACCCTTTTATTCATCTTTTTCTAACACACTTTTCTTTTCTTTTATTAACATCAAAGGTACCACCCAGTTCAAATATTTACAATACGATACATGAAGACATGCGAACCCCTAAGCATAGGTAAATACGACAGGTGCCATCGCCATATACTGTAAAACTGGAAATGTCAAATTCACAGTAATATTTCCTATCCTTTTACCAAAATGCGCCACTCTCCAATATTGGTGCCACACACACTGGATGTCAACTGTTTCAGTGTCAACTCGATTTCATGAAACTGTAGCTTGCAGGACAGTTCTTGAAGGCACATGCGGCAATGTCGAAGAGGAATTTATATTGCCATGTGCATTTGAACACGGTTTCGCGGCCCATAAACTAAAAATTTATGAAAAACTGTTGGCCCAGTTGACATCCTGTCAACTGGGCCGACAGTTTTTCAAAAATTTTTAGTTTATGGGCTGCGAAACCGTGTCCAATGGCAATATAAATTCCTCGTTGACATTGCCGCATGTGTCCTTCAAAATTGCCCTGCTACCTAAATTCAACCAAAAATGGAGTAGACACCGAAACAGTTGACATCCAGTGTGTGTAGCGCCAATGCGACATCTCCAATAGTGCGGTGCAACCCCCAAAAATGTGCTGAAAACACAATGATAACAAATACAGCACGACTGTTGTATTATTAGAGAATTTACGTTATCAATAAATATATCGCCGAAGTATCCATGTATCATTTGTTCCGTCATTTGCTCTGCAACATTATCACTAGCAGACTGCCTGCCCCCGTAAAAAGCTGCAAAGGATGGAATTGTATCAGTGTCCTCTGGTCCCAGTTCCAACTTCAGCATGCATATGTTCACAAAAACGTTTAGAAAATAAACACATTGCTGTATCATGAAGGAGGACAAATTTGGTCATACCAGTTTAGATACCGTATTTCCTTGAAATACCCCCCTCGAAATGCCCCCCTCAAAATGGCCACTATGAATTTATTAGCCCCCCTCGAAACACCCCCACCCCCCCAACCAAAATTGAGTGTACAGAGAACGTACATGACCAAACAGCGGTTTGTGATTCGGGCAATGCAAAACACACGTTAAAAGCAACGAACAGTGTTTATACCATCTACTTACTTATATAAGTCCATATAGCGGTTATTGTTTTATTTTACTACATGTGCGTACGTTACAGATGACAGTTCGGTACTGGTACTTCAAAAAATTCTGGCGAAATAATGAGCCCTCTCCCCTCGAAATACCCCCCCCCCTAGAAATACCCCCACTCGCAATACCCCTCCGCGATTAACCCCCCCCCCCCTCCCTCAAAATTCTCACTCTGAAACAATCAGCACGGGGGGAGGTATTTCGAGGAAAGACGGTAGGTAGCTAGACAAACTAGTCTATGTGTAGCTGCGATGCTAATTGGCAGCAATTAATATACCATGTACAGTGCATACATGATGTAAATTATTGCAGATCTGGGTATTTCGATGGGGTGTGGAGGGGGTCAATTCAAGTGGGGAATAATTTGAAAAATACAGTATTTATTGTTTATGACCCCATCCATTTATCGAACTACTGAATCACAATTTACTTATAGGTACCCACGGTGATAAGAAAAGCCCTGGAAACCGTGAAGAAGCCATAACACTCGAATCCTTTGTAGCCGTGGTCCAGTTGCATTAAATATTCCCGGATCAGTTTCGTGGTTTCTTTGTCACAACCTGGAGCCAATCCCACACAATGTCATTTGACAAGAGAATGTGCAAGAATTACAAGAAGTTGTCAATTTCTTGTGGTTTCTTGTTGATTGCCATCACCCAAAATGTGTGAAAAAATCACTTTGGTGTCCTTTGGTTTAAACAATCAATTAAAAATCAATTTTAATCAGGGGATACCGAACTGCTGACAGTTTGTATGCCAACTAACAAAAAGTGCCGGCTCGCTATTGACCATAAACTTGAAGTTGTTAAAATTTATTCACTTTTACTCAATAAATATGTAGGTATACAAAATATGTATCTCTGGCAAAAATAGATTGAATTTGAGTGAAAATTGGGGCAAAAGTCCCCCAAAAATACTCACTTTTACATTTTCTGGGGAAAAGTATTTTACTCACATGTGCTTATGAGTAAAAAAAAAAATTAAATACAAAATTGACATTGACATATACTTTAAAAAAGTTTGTCAGTTCTAACAACTCTGCCATAAACAAGTGGTTGTCAGCTCACTGTCAGCAAGTGTCAGCATTTTGGTTTTATCTGTGAACATTGCTTGATTATTGACACTTGTCTAATCACATGTCAATGTTTGGATGGGCTCCTGGGATGCGAATCAGCCCTGTTAGGAATAGCCCAAATGATTGAATCTGCGTGAATGAGGATTAGCGTTCTAAAAATCTCTGGGAGATTTATATTTAAAAAATCTCAGAAAATATTATTAAATGGTAATTTATATATATTTTTTTTTTTTTGAAATTTTTCAGAGATATTTAATTATATTTTTTATTTCTGTGGGAGAAAATAAAAAAATCTGGCTATTTACACAGGTCCCGGCCAGGGACCGGGACCTGTGTAAAAAGCAAAAAATTTCTTTGAAGTCACCTATGGAGAAATTTTGCTCCAATTTTCATACTTTTTGTCCATTCTTTTGAAAAAGCATACATATGTTTTAGCAACTTTGGAAAAAAAGAAAGAATAGTTGAATGGTAAAACGGATGAAAGTGAAAATTCAATGAATTCTGAGGTTTCAGAGGGTGATGTGATTGTTTGGGAAGTTCTGCAGCCAGAACAATCAAGCAATGCACCATTACCCAGAGTTGTTAAAAGTACTGAACTTTTTTAAAGTAAACGTAAACGTAAAGTATTTTTATTTTACTCACACATGAACAGAAAACGTTAAGTATTGTATTTTTATACTACGTAAAATAATTTTTTTGCAGAGAAAACATAAAAATGAGTATTTTTTCCAGGGAAAACGTAAAAATTGGTATTGTTTCTCACAGAAAACGTCAAAGTGAGTATTTTTCTCATAAAAATAACATAAAAACTGGTGTTTTATCAATTTTTACTCTGAAATACATAAAGATGTGTGTTTTTCTCTCCTGATAAGCATTTCTTAAGAAAATGTCCTATGTTTGTCTCACTTTCTGTCTGGCAAAATAACATTTCCTGTCCCCTTAAAATACGTTTTCTGTACTCGCGTACTTTCAAAAAGTACGCGAGTATGTGAGTACTGGTATTTGTTTTCCTGAGGAAACGTAAACGTATTTACACAGTACGCGAGTATACGTATTTATCGAGTAAACGTAAATACGTTTTAACAACTATGCCATTACCATCATCACCCACCAGGTCCTTCACAACTGGCAGTTTATGATATTTGTATGAAAGTTGGCTGAAACGAATGCCCGACATTCCGCACCGAATATGCTCTGTATACCTATAAGTGCTGCTAGTGCTGAACAGCTTTCAGTGAGACTTTAGTTGTGACAAATAGGTTTGTAATTTGAGTGAGAAAACTTTTTGGCATGATATTTTTTTGAAGATAGTGTTGATGCAAAATGTGTGACTTTTGATAGTTTCACTTGACTCTATTTGAAAATTATATTGTTGTTGGTATTTTGTTTGTAATTTCAAATAAAACTGTTTAAGCAACACATAAGAGCTTATTGAATTCAAAAATATTTACTCTGTGTTGTCAAACACCTTGAAATATCAAAGAAAACTAAAATTCTTTAGTCTTTAGTTTATTCTTAAAACTAAACTAAAACTAACCATCAGGGAGATATGTTAGAGATTTTTTTCAAGCATGGGAGATTTTCTCAGAGATTTAATTATATTTTCCAAATGACATGAGAGATTTTATTATTTATATTTTATTTTTGGACAGATTTTCTGAGATTATATTTAATTATATTTTCTCAAAATTGGCCATTTTTTGGAACGCTAATGAGGATATTCAGTATTTATGTGGTTGTAAATATGAATACTCAGCTGACACATGCAGATTGCTGAATGAAACACTATCGTGACTAGGGTTCAAACAGGACCATGGTCCCAGTACATAGGTTGGCAAATTTTCGGGACTGAGGCGGTCGCGGTCCCGATGCCCCAGTCGGGTCAGGCCTCCTACGCACAAATGCCTGGTACACACAAACGCCTGGTACGCACAAAATTGTGCCCGCCACGCACATCTGCCCGGTAACTTACATGTCATTGCGCAACTTTTTTTCACTTCACTCACAAGTGTGAAGTGAAAAACACGGTCAAAATGTAATGTAATGTCATTTCGTACCGGGCAGATGTGCGTGGCGGGCACAATTTTGTGCGTACCTGGCATTTGTGCGTACCAGGCATTTGTGCGTACAAGTGCACCGCCGCCCCAGTCCTGGTCCCGATCCCAGTCCCAATAGAGCAAATACCGGTCCCCATCCCTGGGGCCAGTTCCGCAAGTGGAAAAGTTAAGAGTTAAAACTAAAGAGTTGAGTAAAATGACAAATGACAAGTTATGAGTAAAGTTAAGAGTTGAGTAAAACGACAAATGATTTTACTCAACTCTTAACTTTTAACTTTACTCTTAACTTATCATTTATCATTTTGCTCAACTCTCAACTTTTACTCTTAACTCATCTTTTATCATTTTACTCAACTCTTAAGTTTTAACTCTTAACTTTTCCACTTGCGGAACCGGCACCAGGTCCGGTCCCAACCACCCAGTCCCGATCCCAGTCCAAAGTCCCAGAGGCTCCCAAATATGGGTGTGAGTGAACATACCGTATTACCTCGAATTATCCCGCCCCCCTTGAATTAACCCCCCACCTCGAATTAACCCCCCTCAAAATGGGCTGGGGAAATAATAAACCCCCCCCCCCTCGAAATACCCCCCCTCCGGAATGATGTACATCATGTATGCAATGTACATGATGTATTTATTACTACGTATTTGCATCGCAGCTACTCTTATACGCTCATTTGTGTCTATAGCCCCTATATAACCTATACTCACACATTTATTACTGTTTTTGTGTAAGAAATAGCATATTCTTTACTATGAATTCCACGAAATTTTCTGGCGAAATAATAAACCCCCTCTCGAATAACCCCCCCCCCCTCGAATTAACCCCCCCTCAAATTTTGCTGGCAAATTTTGCTGCGAAATAATAAACCCCCATGGGGGTATTTCGAGGTAATACGGTATATACCAGACAAGTGGCAGTACTTAATTATGTAATAAATTTATAACGATAGAATCCCTGTGGAGCATTAATTATAACTAATCATTTCTATCAAAAAAATCCATTTTTACTTCAACCTGTTGCGTATAGGTATCACTTTTTGTCAAATGATTGTGAGTCCCAGGGTTGGTTTTAGTAAAATTCGTTTTACTAAATATGTATTTTTTTTTTATTAAAATTTTATTTTATTGTTATTAAAATATTATTTTATTTTTATTAAAATTTTATTTTATTTTAATTTTATTCATGTTTCATTTTACTTTATTCTGAAATGTCAAAAATAAAATAAAATGAAACCATTTTACAAATTTTTTACAAAATCTCAGAATCTTGCATGCAAGGCCATAAAACGATGTATAGCTTCAAGCATGCAGATGAATAAAAAAATTTGGATGTTGACTTGTGACATGGGTTCAACATACCTAGGTATCTTGACTTTTGACCCTCGCAGGGGTCGGATAGATACATAGCTACCTAGAAATACCCCCATGGGGGTTTATCAATTCACCAGCAAAGGGGGGGGGTATTCGAGGGTTTTTTTATTATTTCGACAGTATATTTCGTAAGGACCGTAGTAAAAAGTAAGCATTTGCGTACCCAAAACAGGTAATAAATGTGTCCAAACGGGGTATATTTGGACATAAAAACGTAGATAGCTACACAAACTAGTCTATGTGTAGCTGCAGTGCAAATTGGCAGTAACATCAACGATGGAAAAAACACAGAAATTGAACACAGAAACTCATTGAGTTTCTGTGTTTTTGTTTTACACAGAAACACGGAAACTCACAAATTTTGAAAAACTCAAAACTCAAATGAGTTTTTTTTGGAGAACACAGAAACACAGAAACACGGAAACACAGAAAAGTTTTTTGAGTTTTTTGAGTTTTTTCAGCGAAGTGGTTGAATTCACATGAATTCAGCTAAAGCGGCGTTTACACTGCAAAATGTGCCGACAAATCAAAAAGTGAAAAAGCTCCATAATTTCGTAATTAAGTTCTATATCTGCAAGAAAAAACAGTGAAGTATACTCACTAATTAAGTGCACTCACATGCCAAATTTCAGATAAATCGTACATTCCGTTCGAGAGTTATAAGCATTTGAAAAATATTTCGTTGTCGGTTCGCTTTTTTGGATTGAAAAAATCTTGTTGTTGGCACAATCTTTTGATTGGCGACAATGCGACGATGAGCGCTTGTCGTCACACGAGACTCAATGTCATCACGGGAGGTTGATTTTTGTTTTTGCTTGTCCTCATAGAGCTGCGAACGTGTTTTTTGTGACAACAATGAGTAAATTTTTAAATTTTAAATGTGTATAAATTGAGTTATAGAGAACATAAATGACAGTTGCAGTTTATCATCCTGGCAATGTAGAATACCGTATTTCCTCGAAATACCCCCCCCCCCCGAAAAATGGGCACTACAAATTAATAAACCCCCTCTCGAAATACCCTCCCCCAAATTGAGTGTAAATAGAACGTACATGACAAAAGGTGTGTTTTTGTGAACTGGTAATGCATAACACACGTTAAAAACAATGACTGTGTTTTGTTATAACGTTGTTTATATTAGGTTGCAAAGAAAGTTCTGTCTGTCTGCTTTTATGCTCCGCTTTGTTTCTAGAAACAGACAGAACTTTCTTTCCAACCAAATACCATTGACCTACTTATTGAAGTCTGTAGACTGTTATATATGGTGTTTTTTGTCGCATTTTTCAACGTAAACACCTTCCCGATCAAGTCCGGCCCCCTATTTTTATATTCACTTCGCATGCCGTATCTCCGGTTGTGTGAGGGGTGGAAAGCTAATACTTCTGGGGTATATAGGTGCAACCCCCCACTACCCCTCATGAATAAATGGGGCAGCGGCGACTCATTATAGAGGGGGTCGCTGTATATGTGAAAAAATTTTGCGGCATTTTCACTGTCCCAACAGGTCCGGCCCCCAGTTTGTTTCTTACGCTATGGCTTGTAAAAGGGGTGTCAGACGCCAATAATGCCATATGAAAATGGTGCTAAGTGCTAATGACCTTCTCAAATGGCGCCAGTGCCATGGCACCATTATATCACTAATCCCAATGCCTCGATATTTATTCCCAATCCCAAACCTTAAATTTTAAAAGGTTTTTTCGCTTTTATTTTGTGACAAACTTGACCCGCTGGTTTAGGGTGTTTTATAGAGGAAGGTTTAAGGTTCCTAGTTGTGTAAAGAACTATACCCCAAAAATGCCTCCATTAGAAAATTTACGTGGGGTTAATTCAAAATAGAACATTTTGACAATTTTTGTTCCTGTAATGGCATAATTTTGACATCATAAAGTTCACCCCAAGTAAATTTTATAATTGAGGCATTTGAGAGGTAAAGTTTTTTACGCAGCTTGGAACCTTATACCCCACTCTTGAGAACATCCTAAAAAGCAAAAAGTGAATTTTTAAATTTGCCAAGTTCTTTTTCTTGTCTGCTGCTTAGGGGGTGGGTGTTTGTGGAATGTTTGTGGCTTAGGGCCATGGCACTGGTGCCATTTGAGGTAGCCAAGTGGTGCCACGCCATGGCACCTATTTCCTGTAGCGTTATTGGTGCCTGACGCCCCTTTTTCAAGCCATAGCGTGAGAAATAAACTGGGGGCCAGACCTGTGCGGGACAGTGAAAATGCCGCAAAATTTTTCACATATACGGCAACCCCCTCTATAGTTAGTCGCCGCTGCCCCATTTATTCATGAGGGGTAGTGGGGGGTTGCACCTATTTATATACCCCACAAGTATTAGCTTTCCACCCCGCCCACAACCAGAGATAGGGCGTGCGAAGTGAAAATAAAAATAGGGGGCCGGACTTGATCGGGAAGGTGTTTACATTACAAACAACAAATAGCATTAAAAAAATAACCCGTGATTTATATTTTTGACAATCACAATAAATATAAATACCGTATTACCTCGAATTATTCCCCCCCCCTCGAAATACCCCCCTGAAATTCGGCTGAGGAAATAATACCCCCCCCCTCAAAATACCCCCCCCCCCCCCTAAAATTGAGTGTAAAGAGAACGTACATGACAAATACCGTAGTTTGTGATCTGTACAATGCAGAACACACGTTTCAAGTGATGGCTAAGCAAGGACGTACGCAGGGGGGGGGGGGTGGCGGCCACCCCCCCCCCCGTTCCCGGGCCGGACATAAAGATTTGCCAGGAATGGCACTTTTCTGCAAAAAAGTGATTTTTATTGCAAAAAATACCCATTTTTTGTCGACTTGTTATGTATATTGCATTTTGTCTGATGTTTGTGACTTCAAGTCAAGTTTTGCATGGAATATTGCTTTAATAAGGTTATAAGAAAAGGCCAATACATTGAAAATGACTTTTCACACTGTAGAAGTATGTGGGAGCACAGTGGCTGGATATTATATACTAACTAACATATCACAGCTTATTATTACACAATAGCATGAACAAATGAAAGCTTTCACACTAAAAATGCCTAGGGTGTCAATTGCAGAGATTGAAAAATTTGCTGAAATTTTGCCAGAAAATGGATAAAATTTCCTGAAATTTTTCTGGAAGTAGAAAAACTTTGTGGAAATTTTGCTGGAAACAGAAAAAATTTACAAAATTGACAATCTGCATGAATGTTTACCAGTTTGGCTGGAACAGAAAACAGAAAGTTGAGCCAGAAAAAAAAATGAGGAGGAAAAACAGAAAATTGAGGCAGAAAATGGAAAAAAGACAGAAAAACTGAAAATTTAGCCGGAAAATGGAAAAAAATGAGCTGGAAAAACGGAAACGGGAAAAAAAGTGGCCGGAAAACGGAATGGAAAATGGAAACAAAAATTCAGCAGCCGGAAAACGGAAAAATTTGGCCTGTGGAAAAAGGAAACGGAAAACGGAAATTTGACACCCTAGTTTTGATGCCTCTGGTTTGTTTAAAAACAACATTTTTTATTAAAAAGATGGTTAAAAAACACTTGCCATCCCTAGTGAGTATGTGCATATATAAGGTGATATTGGGCACTAGACATTTCCATATGAATCAATTTTCTGTTGAATGCTATTTTTTGTTGAAATTTAATATGAGGTGTTTTGGGATGGGTAAGTATTAGGGTGTAAACTAATTAGTGATGATTTTTTGTGATTGTACATATGTACATTCACGTGTCCCATTCTGTCGTACCTTGGCCGATTTTGATGCTGTTCAATTATGTTGGGGTTTGGGGTCTGTGCTATGACAGACGGTTTTGGTTTGCTCGAATAATCCCCCAGTCCCGATAAGGGGGGACTATAAAAAAGGTGATCATTTTGCATGGATGATCTGGTTTTGAAGCTTAATCACTCAGCCATTTCTGGGCCGATTTGGATCGTTCAACACTCAAAATTATCAGAACGACCTGAAGATTCAATTTTTGTGGTCAGTTTAGTGATGTCTAAAATTCCGTATGCCGATTTGACCCAGTTTTCAAACATCATAAAATAATTTTTGGAACATGCTATCATATACTTTAGACAAGAAGAATAAATCTGGCCCAAAAATTACTTAAATATCCCTTTCCAACTAAAAGTTATAGCACTTTGAACTTCCGCCTCTCACTCATAAAATAACTGCATAAATGAATAAATGAATGAAGAACAGCGCATACAGATAATCAGAATATAAAAATGAAATCTACAGGTCATTATGATCATTTTAAGCATTCATAGGTGAAAATCAGCTTAGAAATGGCTGAAATGTAGAGTTATGAATTCGCATGCTTTGTTCTTCATTTATATTTTTTGTTTTAAATTTATATTCATGGTTTGGAGGTGGAAGTTTGAGGTGCTATTTTTTACTTGAAAGAGATATTGAATTAATTTTTGGGCCAGATTTATTATTTTTGTTTGAAGTATATGATAACATGTTCAAAAACTGTCAAAAAATTATTATTATGATTAGGGTGTCAAAAAAAATTTTTCACGGAAAACGGAAACGGAAACGGAAAAAAAATTTCAGCGGCCGGAAAACGGAACGGAAAACGGAAAAAAATTTGCACTTGGCGGAAAACGGAAACTGAAACGGAAAAAAAATTTCAGTGGCCAGAAAACGGGAAAAGGGGCCGGAAAAACGGAAACGGAAAAATGAAATTTGCATGGAAATGGAAAAATTTGTTGAAATTTTGCCAAAAAACGGATAAAATTTGCTGAAATTTTGCTGGAAACAGAAAATTATGTACATAATTGACAATCTGCATGACTGTTTACCAGTTTGGTTGGAACAAAAAACAGAAAGTTGAGCCAGAAAATGGTAAAATGAGGTGTAAAAACAGAAAATTGAGGCAGAAAATGGAAAAAGGGTGGCAAAAACTGGAAATTGAGCTGGAAAACGGAAAAAAGGCGGAAAAACTGAAAATTTAGCCGGAAAATGGAAAATGAGCCGGAAAAACGGAAACGGAAAAAAAATTGGCTGGAAAATGGAAAAAAAAATTACAGCAGCCGGAAAACGGAACGGAAAACGGAAAAAATTTGCCTGCGGAAAACGGAAACAGAAAACAGAAAACAGAAATTTGACACCCTAATTATGATTATTTTTCATGTTCAAAAACCGGGCCAAATCGGCATACGGAATTTAGACATCGCTAATCCGTCATCAAAAATTGAATCTGTAGGTTGTCCTGATCATCTCAAGTGTTTAACGATTCTAATCGGCCCAGAAATGGCCGAGTTATAAGGATTCAAAGTCAATGCAAAATATCTCTTTTTATAGACCCCCCTTACCTCGGGATTGGGGGATTATTGGGGCAAAGCAAAACAATCCGTCATAGCCCAGACCCCAAACCACAACATTCCCGGACGGCATCAGAATCAAGCAAGATACAGCAATTTTTGGTATTTTATGTATTTGTCGGTTCGGGTCTCGTTAACGAGACCCGAACCGACAAATTGAGCAAAAACAATGGTGGTCGGATCAATGATGTGACTGTTTGTCGTCACGTAGCCGTCACAAGCTGTGAACGGTTTTTCTGTGACGACAACAGTCAGGAGTAAAACATTCAACGAGACCCAACCGACAAAAGCCGATAACGAGGCTTTTTTGTCGGCACACGCAAAAATTTTGAAAAATTTGTGCGTTGTCGTGACAAAATGAGCATTGCCGACAGAAAAAAATTTGTTGGCACAGCTCGCAGTGTCAACGCCGCTTAAACTAATTCAACAAGATAAGATATGCATGTATAGTACCGTATTTGCTTGAATAGTTCCCCCCTTGAATAATTCCCCCCCCTCGAAAAATCCTTCCTGTAAGATGAGTGAGGGAATAATAATTCCCCCCCTCGAAAAATCCCCCCCCCCTTTAAAGATTTGATTAATTTGTTCTACCTAATTTTAACAAAAATGGCACTTTATTGTGTTTATAAAGCATCATTTGGGAAATGAGTTGATGGAAACATGCTTGAAAATTTTGACGAAATAATAATTCCCCCCTTGAATAATTCCCCCCTCGAATAGTCCCCCCCTCAAAAGTGTCTGATGAAATAATAATACCCCAGGGGGATTATTCAAGGAAATACGGTATATGTAAATAATATGTACATAAATGTATTCATATTTTATTATGGAACAAAGAAGAAATTAAAGATGGCATGCACAATTGCACATATCCTGGTGGAATTGACAATTTAAGTTTCAACATGTTTCAGTATACCATATTACCTCGAATTAACACCCCTCAAAATGGAATGGCAAAATAATAAGCCCCCTCAAAATACCCCCCTCTGGGATGATGTACATGTATTATCCAATGTATATGGTGTATTTATTACTGCTAATTTGCATCTCAGCTACACATAGACTGTAAACTGCCGGACGAAAATATTGAGAAATCGCGTTTTAAAATTTCAATCGATTTTCATTCCCCCCCAGAGTAATTTTTTGGGTGGGCCACCCACATCAAAATGTAGCCCTAACATTTCTCTACAGGAACCCCCGGGGGGACCCCTGTAGCTGCTTTGATGTGGCTGCAGGGGCGCCTCCCGTAAAAAATTTTCATTTTTGGGGTGGTCAAAAAAAATGAGAAATTCAAACCCATTTTTTTTGCGCTCTTTACACGTGTTGTGTAAACAGCGCAAGAGAATGTCGTTTGGATATTCCTGTACAGAAATGCACCGGCTTTCGTTTGATATGGCTGGCGATGCTTGTATCCTAATTTTTTTGGGGTAAATTTGACTGCGAAGATTGATGTATTTTTGGTCGGTTTTTAGCGATTTTGACGCCATTTTGTTGAGTGCCAGCTTGAATCTGCATGGAGGGGAGCGAAAATTGAATGAAGGATGCAGAAAAACATGGCGCATCTTTCTACACGCTCCAAATTCCACAAAACCACCCTCAAAAAAAGTTGTATTTGAACACTTAAACTAACTTTTTCGGTGCCGCGTCTGTCTGAGGTCCGTGCGCGCTACATGGCCACGAGGGGCTTCCCATCCCTCGTGGCCCACGCAGAGTCATTCTTAAGGATCGCCAGAACCGCGAGCGCGTGGTGTGGGCCTGTCTGCTGCTGTAGGAGCACTGCCAGGGCCACCTGAACCTGAACGTCTTTTTGGACAACAAAAAGTTTTTTTGTGTTCATATAAAACTTTTTTCTAGGGCGGTTTTGTGGAATTTGAAGCGTGTAGAAAGATGCGCCATATTTTTGTGCATCTGTTGTTTAATTTTCGCGCCCCTCCATGCAGATTCAGGCTGGCACTCGACAAAATGGTGTCAAAATCGTGAAAAACTGACCGAAAACGGCGATAATTTTAGAAGTCAAATTTACCCCAAAAATTTCATGATACAAGCGTCGCGAGCCGTATCAAACGATAGCCCGTGCATTTCTGTACAGGAATATCCAAACGACATCCTCTTGCGCTCTTTACACACCATGTGTAAAGAGCGCAAAAAAAATGGGTTTGAATTTCTCATTTTTTTTGACCACCCCAAAAATGAAAATTTTTTACCGGAGGCGCCCCTGCGGCCGCGTCAAAGCAGCTACAGGGGTCCCCCCGGGGGTTCCTGTAGAGAAATGTTATGGCTACATTTTGATGCGGGTGGCACCGCTACAAAGTTATCGTGGGGGTAGGAAAAAACCGTCAAAGATTTAAAGCACGATTTCTCAATATTTTCGTCCGGCAGTTTACTAGATTGTGCAGCTATCTACACATTTATTTCAAATATATCCTGTTTGTACATTTATAACCTGTTTTGGGTATGTAAATGCCGACTATTTACCATGATTCTTATGAAATTTTCTGACAAAATAATAACCCCCCTCAAATAAGCCCCCCTGTCAAAATTTGCTGGTGAAATAATAAACCCCCATTTCAAGGTAATACAGTAGTTGTAGTTAAAATCAATTCTGTAGCCTTCCATACAGTGCACATCCATTGAAGAATTTTGGAGTACTGCGTAAATTGTCATTTCTGGGCATTTTGTTGATGCTGGTGTTGTGATGTGGATGTCCTCATTGTGGAAATTTTTATGGACTTTTTTGACACTTGAATGAATACACAGATGTTATGTGGTGCTAAAACATGTGCAAAACCAATATTTTATAAGAAAACCAATGTTTCCACATAGAAATGCTGTAAATCATAATTTTTTGGAAAAACTCAAGTTTTTTGGGAAAAAACTCGAGTTTTTTAGTAAAAAACTCAAAAAACTCGAGTGTTTACAAAAAACACAGAAATAAAAACAGAGTTACTCAAGTTTTTTTCGAGAAAAAACTCAAAACACAGGTATTCATTTTTGAAAAACTCAAAACACAGAAAGTGTTTTTTCTTGGAGAACTTACCCATCGTTGGTTGTAAACATACCGGTATTTTTAGAAAGCATAGGCATACGTGTAAATACACTTTCCAAATTTTCAAAAAGTACTGTCTGGCAAAATAACATTTTCTGTCCCTTAAAAATACGTTTTCTGTACTCGCATACTTTCAAAAAGTATACGTAAAAGCGAGTACCAGAACTTTTTTCGGAGGAAACGTAAACGTATTTACTCTGTACCAGAGTTGTACAAATACTGGTATTTTTGGAAAACGTAAACGTAAACGTAAATACCTTATCAAATTTTGGAGTATAAATACTAAAACGTAAGGTATTTTTAAAATACCTGGGAATACGTAAAATAAAACGTAAACGTAAAAATTAATATTAAGTGCTACCACTATCACAGAATATAAAAAGAACATTTTTACAACATTATGTGTGTTCCTATGATCTTCTTCGACATCATCTGTTTACCTATACATACCTGTATTTCATCTACCATATTACCTCGAAATACCCCCATGGGGGTTTATTATTTCGCCAGCAAAATTTGAGGGGGGGTTAATTCGAGGGGGGGGTTTATTCAAGGGGGGGTTTATTATTTCGTCAGAAATTTTCGTAAGGATCGTAGTAAATAGTAGGCATTTGCATACACAAAACAGGTAATAAATGTGTCCAAACAGGATATATTTGGACATAAAAACGTAGATAGCTACACAAACTAGTCTATGTGTAGCTGCAATGCAAATTAACAGTAATATACATCATGTACATTGCATACATGACGTATTTATTATGTACATGACGTACATCATTCCGAAGTGGTATTTCGAGGGGGGGGGTTTATTATTTCCCCAGCCCATTTTGAGGGGGGGTTAATTCGAGGGGGGGGTTAATTCAAGGGGGGGGATAATTCGAGGTAATACGGTATATTTTATATCGAATTTATGGGATCGCGATATTGAATTGGGATTGGATCGGAACCGGTTGAGATTTGGCGTCGTTGTCAACTAGTGGGTGTAGGGTCATATTTATGATGCCAATTTGTTAAGTGGGAGATGGCAAGTAAAAAGTAAAGTAACAGTACATTTATAAGTGGCAAGTGAAATGGCAAGTTAAAGAAGGCATGGCAGGTCACGAGAAGACACTAAACACGTTTTTGACTTTTGACTTCATTTCACTTCTCACTCATAAATTTACATCCCTCTCAAGTTTAAACTTCTCACTCACAATTTATAAATTGTTACAGTTCTCCACTTGCGGAATTGGCACTCTCTTATCATTTAAGCATGATGAACTCATCATAATACACTACATTTGTCAAATAATACAGTTCCGTTAACTTATTTTTTACGTTTTCTCTGGTACCCGGGTAATTGTGCCAAGAAAACGTAACAAAACATAACGGTATTTTTGGAAAGCGTAAACGTAAACGTAATTATAAATACCCGAATAACCGGGTATTTTGGGTAAACGTAAATACGTTTTTGCAACTCTGCTCTGTACTCGAGTATACGTATTTATCGAGTAAAAGTAAATACGTTTTAACTACTATGCTCTCAGCGACATTTTTCGGCTACCCACTTGGTATTCACCCACCCCAATTCATGGGTAGCGACACTTTGTGTGGTCAAATGCACAAATATTTTTTTACAAACCTGTTCAGTTAAATTGGCAGCTGCCCAAAGCATCGGGAGGCTCTTTAATAAAAATTGTGAAAACATGATCACTTGTTCCCATTGATTATGGTTATGACTTGTCAGCAAAAAGAACACCTCAGACGTGAGAAGTGGAAAGTCAAGGAGAATAATGAGAAAAATGTATGGGGCACATATTCCATTGGCCAGTTGTGTCAGGTCTTCTAACTCAATGAATTTCTTAAAAAGCTCTTGTAGAGCTGTTTTCTTTAATGGCACTTGTTCAGTGCTGATGAAAAAAGTGTCCTGCATTATTTTGATGCTGTCATCAAGTACTTGCAAGCATGAGCTGAGAAATATGTGAATCAAACAGACAACAAACACACTATAAAAATTGAAAAAAATTCTTGCAACAGTTATCCCAAAATATATATTATCAATACCTACACTAAGATTCATCCCATGGTAAATACTGGTGTTAGATGCTATGCCAAAGTGGTCTAGACAATTTTTATCGGATTCATATTCATATTCAGCTGCCATCGTATTATAAAAATTCCAAAAAACGGTTAACAACGTGATCATCAGATACAGTGTACATTTTACATGTGTTTGTCCCTTCAAGTGCACATTGCTGGAGGCAGAGCACTTAACCAAAAATTTGTGCAAATTACTAGAAATGCTGGTGGTGAAGATACACAACAGGAGGAAAACCGTGAACCCAAGCCCATGGATTGAAATAGTCAAATCGAGCACTAAATTGTTGAAATCAATCTGCCTTTTTGCAAACATGCTTTTGATTGGACATGCAACGTTGTATGTAACGCCTGCGTACCATTTTGAACAGTTGAACATTTATGACTGGATCTATGCTTGTCGGAAGACTTGAACATTTTTGATGTGTGTGTGGCACCTATTTTTTAACCATGCAAAGGCTCAGTACTGACTACTGACTGACTAGAGCGACACATTTCCATTTTCCGTTTTCCGCAGGCACATTTTCTATGTTTTCCGTTCCGTTTTCGGGCCGCTGAATTTTTTTCCGTTTCCGTTTTCTGCGAAGTGCCAAAAAATTTATCCATTTCCGTTTTCCAGCAAGTGCAAAAAAATTCCGTTTTCCATATACAATTTTTTGACACCCTAGAGCTAGTGATGGAATGGTGCCATGGCGCTGGCGCTATTTGAGGCGCTATAGGGCGCCGCGCCATGGCGCCATTGGCGCTTGGCGCTCTTTTTCCGTGACGCACTTGGCGCCTGGCGCCCACATTCTGAAAGGCGTCAGGGCACCCTTGGTGCTTGGCGCCTTTTTTCTGTGGCGCCTTTGGCGCCTGGCGCCCTTTTTTCTGGCGCTTTTCCACCACTACCTAGAGCTGACTGACACTTGTGCTAATACACTTTTCTATACCTTGCAGTTGGGTTGAGAATCTCAGAATTTTCAGGGTGCCATTATCAGCCACCACACCAGTAACGATAGCAAACCCTTTGCAAATTTGTTTTTTGATTTTTATGTGTTTTTGTCTAACGTAAAAACCTACTACCTACTAACGTACTACCTAATGTAAAAACCACGTACTTATAATGGCTGCAGTTTGTATTATCAGGAAAATTGGCAGCTTTATGCATTCCCACTTTCCGAACTTTCTGCGATTTATTGGGAGATTCAGCAAATTTATCTGCAAGAATTTTAATATATAAATTGTCAGTGAGGGTAATTTGTTGTGTACATTGACATATGTTGATAGCTCTGTCATTGTTAGATATGACTTCAGGATTTCATTAGCGGCCATTCATTTAAAGATTCTGCAATGCAGTTATTTGTGTCAATATGAAGACTTTTTTTTCACTGGTCATTTACCTGCGCTTATTGTAATACCTAAATAAATATGCCATCTAAACTTTTCAATGAACTCATGCAAATTGCACACTCTGTCAACTGAAAACATTCCGAAGATGTGTGTCGGATGTTCTGCTTACCCTGGGGCCATTCAAGTAGACAAGTACCTTACTCTTGACTTTTAACTTTACTCTTAGCTTGCCATTAATCATGTTACATTACTCTTGACTTTAGACTTAGTAATCCACCTGCGGGACTGGCCCAAATGTTAATTCCAAAAGTGGACAAGTAAAAAACAAACATTTGAGAAGTGAAATGGTTAGTAAAAAGTTAAAAGCGAAGTAAAATGAGATGTGAGAGATCAAATGAGAGTCTTGGTTTGGTCCCAGAACATGGATAGATAAAACTGTCTCTGGAAAATTTCATCTATTTATGCTTCAATAAATGAAATGGTGGTCATTCCAATATTCAGCAAATAAAAATGCAGCAGTTTGCTCTAAATATGTTTTTTTCCAATTAAAAATATTGTTTCACCCGTGTCTGATTTCATTGCATCTGCATCCCCGTCCAAACCTGCAATTTAATTTTGCAGGTAAATAATATGCAGTATTTTCACTTTTTAAGTAATTGCATATTTACTTTGCTGATTCTTGTGCACACACTGACTGGTCAGTATGAAAATGCGGTCGGGCTAAAACATCCATTATTTTTTATAAATAGGTAGGTAAAATATAGGTGAGACTACTGTTGTGAACACTTGTTGGCAAGTGCTACATTGTTATAGGTATGTAGGATCGCATTGTCTGTTGCCCAGTTACCTAATGCACATAGTTAACTGTTAGTGCAGTGCAGTTTCCTGATGTTATTCCATATCAGAGGGCACTGCACATCTTTCGCTTGGCGCCATGCCCATGAAAATCGCAACAGCGCTTTTTTGGCGCTTGGCGCTATTTTTGACAGGTGCCAGGAACAAAATGCCTGGCGCTGGCGCTTCGCGCTAGCGCCAAAGCAACAAGCGCCATTTTGCTCTGGCGCCATTGGCGCTTGGCGCTGGGGGTCGGAAAAGCGTCATGGCGCTTTTGGCACTTTTTAGGCGCACTAGGCGGGGCAACGACCATGTCTCAGCCGCCGTTAGGCCATGTTGAAAATGAAGACAAACTTCTTCTACGCTTCAAGTGCTGCCAAACTGTTGGTTTGGGAAAGTACATATAATAGCAAGTGTGAATTTACATGATTAAATGATACGGAAAGGAAGAGCCCCTGCTCGTATAACTTCCCCATCTGAAGTGGAAGTCCTCACAAACAAATAGCAACTAGCAACAAACTCAACAGAGTGCAAAAATGTAAAGATAGGTACCGTAAATTCTTTATTTTGCCGACAGGCCTCCAATAAAGCGACCTCTCCAATAGTGCGACGACTAGGGTGTCAAAAAAAATTTTTACGGAAAATGGAAAACGGAAAGGTAACATTTTTTCACTTTACGGAAAATGGAAAACAGAAAGGTAAAAAAATTTCACTCAGCGGAAAACGGAAAGGTGAAACAAAATTATCAGCCAGAAAACGGAAAACGGAAAAATGAAATGCTGGAAAACGGAAAACGGAAAGTGAAATTTTCATGGAAACGGAAAAAATAAAACGAAATTTTCACGGAAACGGAAAAAAGAGTGAAATTTGCATGGAAATGGAAAAAATTGCAGAAGATAAACCCGCATGCAGGTTTGCCTGTTTGGCTTTGATTGTGGTAGCTATACATTCTGCAGCTATGGATCATGCCAGTAACTTCACTTGTAGTTCAAGCTTAACTGAACCAACAAAAATCATCAAAAGGTAGCAAAAGTACTCTACAACAACAATAAAAATTTAGCAAAAGTGGACTTTGATGAAACAGTAAAAAGTATACTCAGCAGACTGCAAAGTATGTCCAAAATTACTTATGTATTCGGCATGCAGTTTCACATAAAGAGAAATATATTTAAAAATGAGAATACAGTAGCATGTACACACAACATGTTCATTTCCTGAAATGCTTTTTAATTTTTTTGGTACATCTTTGATTCTACAAACAATGACAATGGAGCATTTTCTTCAGAAAAATAGCATGCAGTCTGCTGAGTATATAAGAGAAACACAAGAACCTGGTATTTATATACACCATAGTGGAAACAGATAAATAAAGATTAGAAAAATAATGGAAAAGTGCCAGAAAACTGAAAATCTAGCCAGAAAACTGAAAAATTTCCTGAAAAAATAGAAACGGAAAGGTAAAGTTTTTTCAGCCCGAAAACGGAAAAATGGGCCAGAAATGCCGAAACGGAAAGGTAAAAAAATTTCAGCTGCCGGAAAACGGAAAACGGAAAGGTAAAAAATTTTGGCTGCTGGAACACGGCAAAACGGGAAGAATATTTACGTGGTGCATTGATCTCTGTAAAATCAAGCGAAGAAATTTCATTACAAACATCACCCCCCCTCACTCAGAATCGTTCTGTATAGAAAATAACTCCCCCCGAACATATTTAACTATTCAAAATTATAACGTATAAATAACGCTCTTATCAGTTGCCTGTAAAAACAGTCACACTCCATTATGTCAACAACTTTTTGGCAATTAAACAGGAGCCGCTAATTTTTTTGGGCAAGACAACCAGAACGAGTAATGGTCACATTGAAGTAGGTAAATGATTTGATTTGCCCTAGAATAAAACTTTTTATGAGATGCAGTAATATAAATACCTATTTAGGTATGATATCTTTTCTAAGATTCTGAAATAAATACCTAAATAATTAGTGATCGAAAAGATGCCATGGCGCAACGCCATTTTCACGTTGCAGTTTATGGCGCCCCTGGTGATTGGCGCCATTTTTTTGTTTTCCATCACTGATGAACTATTAGTTCACTCAGGTTATAAATAGGTATTACCGTATTTCCTCGAAATACCCCCCCCCCCCCCTCGAAATACCCCCCTCAAAATGGGCACTATGTATTTGTGGTCCGGGAAATGCATTACAGACGTTCAAAACACTTACTGTGTTACGTTATAACTTCGTTTATACCATCTACATCCTTATATAAGGCTGTAAAAACTTATAAATGGTGGTTATTGTTGCATTCTTCACGTTTTTCTCTCAAAATTTCCACTCTGAAAAAATAAACACCCGGGGGGTAATTCGAGGAAATACGGTATACCTTACACATAATTACTACCTATATGAATATAAACATGGATACCTAGCATACAAGTGAAACGGTGAAAAAGTTGATGACCGTATTACCTCGAATTAACCCCCTGCCTCGAAATACCCCCCTAAAATATTGATGAGGAAATAATAACCCCCCTCGAAATGCCCCCACCCAAGTTGAGTGTAAAGAGGATGTACACGAAGAATACCGCGGTTTGTGATTTTGAAAAGGGAAATTTTGAGGTATACTCGGTGAACATGATACTCTGCCGTCGTACTGATTTATGTCTCACGTTGGAAGCGTGCCAATAATCATAAAGCATGCTATTTTTGTATAAAATATGAAAAAATCATTGTTGTGAATAAGTTAACGTATCACGTTATAACTGAGATGAATTCTTTCAACTTCTTATAAAAATCACATGCGTGGAAAAATATTTGGCACGCTTCCAGCGGGAACCACGCGTGCAGGGTGTAATGTTACTGGAGTATACGTTTTATATTCTATTGACCCAGCCCTACCTTTTACTACTACCTTTACCTTCTTTTACAAAATAAATGTTGAAATTAGCTGTCAAATGGAATTCCAGACAAAATGATAGCATGTAAAGAATCGTCAACACGTTTCTTAGCTGTATTGTTTACACGGTGATTAAGCAACGTCGTGTCATGTAAGGCAAACGTGGTGACAAAGAATGAACGTTCCTTGAATGTGGTTTCTGTGCGTCACCACGTTGTTTTGACGTGTTGGGGGGGGGGGGGCTGCTTGTATGGCGGTGAGCTGTTTCTCACACGTTTGTATACGTAGGTAGCGCGTTGAAGCTGGAGAATTACAACTTAACGTAAACTGAAAATGTAAAATTGATTACATTACATCAATCTCAATTTTAAATTAAAAATTTTGACGTAAAATCGTTGAAAACTCGATATTTCCAGAAAAAGTTGACCTTTCAGCTGAGTTTTGGACACAATTGAGGTATTGATTAGCATATTGTCCATCACAAATTGGAGACCTGTATCCACTTCTATTTAATTAATTTTGCGGTGAACTTTTACATTTGAATTTTACGTCGAGCTGTAATTCCAGCTTCACAGCATAAAAAACAAACTTGTCTATTCGGTTCGAACCTGTGTCTTGTATAGTGTCTACTCACTGCACATTTTACAGTGTGCGATCAGTCAGAATTTAACTACCGTATTTCCTCGAAATACCCCCCGGGGGGTGATTGTTTCATAGTGCTCCCGAGAGGGGGGGGGGGTAAACGAGGGGGGGTATTTCGAGCGGGGGTTATTATTTCACAAGCAGGGTTGGCAAAATCTCAGAAAAAAATAAAAATAAAATAAAAATAAAATGGAATATTCAAGAATAAAATAAAATAAAATAAAATGGAAAATATAAGAATAAAAATAAAAATTGTATAAAAATTTGAATTTTTGTAAAAATTTTGTAAAATTGTATAAAAATTCATATTTTTGTAAAATTGTATAAAAATTCGTATTTTTTGTAAAATTTTATCTCGTTGCTTGAGTTTCTACCTGTTTATTCATGGATCTGGGAGCAGTCCCAAGTGTCAAGTGTCCAATGTCATGTAAAATGTCATGCAAAGTGTCAATTGTCATGACAAATCTAAGGTCAAGTGTAAATTGTCATGACATGTAAAAAATAAAGTATGAATTGTCAAGTAAATTGTGTCCAAATCTTATGTTTTATATCTAAATCTTATGTTTTGTATCCAAATTATGTTGTTGTTGTATCCAAATCTTATGTGAACATTTGGATACAAAAAAATAAGGTTTGGATACAAAACATACTATGGATACAAAAACACAAGATTTGGATACACAATTTACACTTTGTATGACATTTGTCATGACAATTCCACTTTGCTTGAAATTTGACGTGACACTTGACATTTTGCATGAGAATTGACACTTTACTTTATATTTGTCAAGACAATTTACAAATTGCATTACATTTTACAAATGTGCTCAGCACACTCCACTAGTCCTTCTACTGAAAATGCAAACCATTCTTATCAATAATTGTAACTTTACACTTGCAGCTAGCTAACAATACATACTGCATGCAACTTTTGAAAAGTAAGGGTTGTCACAGGTTTTTCATGTATAGGTCTAATTATAACATTTGTTTGGCCTTGCATGCATGATTCTGATTTTTTGTAAAATTTTTGTACAATTTTTGTAAAATTTTTGTAAAATGTGTCATTTTATTTTATTAATGACTTTTGGGAATAAAATAAAATAAAATACAATGAAACAAGAATAAAATAAAAATAAAATAAAATTTTTATACAATTTTTATACAATTTTACTAAAATGAATTTTTATAAAACCAACCCTGTTCACAAGAACTTTTTTAAAATCCTAGTACAAAATCGTTGTTTTTGATGTGCGCTGGGGTAGAAAAATGCATCAATAACTGGCATGTAAAGACTCCTGTAGACTAATATTAGTACGTAGATGGTATAAACACTGTTCTAACGTGATTCCGACATTGTTCTAACGTGTGTTCTGCACTACGCAGAACACAAACTGCAGTATTTGTCATGTACGTTCTCTTTACACTCAATTTGGGGAGGGGGGCATTTCGAGGGGGGGGGTGATTGTTTCATAGTGGTCTCGAGAGTGGGGGGGGGGTCAAACGAGGGGGGGGGGGTATTTCGAGGGGTGGTATTTCGAGAAAATACGGTAAATAAAAAAGCAAATTTTTCATCACGCTTTTCATTGCTTTCTTTATAGGGGAATTTTGTACAGAATTCATCATTGAACTTTATTCATCAAAATACTGTAAATACCTTATTTCTTCTACTAGTACGGCATACCTCCAATAGAAGGGCATCTCCAATAGAACGGTAATTAGGTTTTGTCACGATTTTGCACTGAAGAAAAAAATAGAAATGGCATCCTCAAATTTAATAGCAGTCTCCAATAAAACAGCAGGCATAGAGTGTGCCAAAACACAAAAATAAGAAAAAGGTGGATATGGGAATTAATGCCCAAACCATTCAAGTTGGTGCGCTGATATAAGGTGATGCAAGTTCCATTAAACATAAAATCATTTTCAAATGAAAAATGTGTGAAAAAATAGAAAGGCAGCCGATAGAACGGCGGATAAATAGAACGGCGCTCTTCTATTTTAAGAAATATTGTATTAAAAAAACATTCTTTCTAAACACCACGACTTTTCGCCAATGATTCATTTTTTCCTTTTATCCTTGATTGAATAGATGAATATTTTTTCAATGTGGGCGGTGGCAACATGTTTGCGGAAATGTCCGTCAGCTGTGCATTTTATGAATTGCTTTTTCTCCCCACAATTTCGTTTCAACCTTCCAATTTCCTGACTCGCAAGGAAACATTTCATCACGATTCCAAGATTTTTTTAACTGGGCGATCGTAGCACAAACACTGTTATTTTTGTGGCCGCAGTGACTGAAGCACCATTATTTTTTTCTGTGAATCGAAAAAAAATTCGGCACAACGTTGTTTTTCATGCTTATGCGTCAGTTTTTCATATCTCTACGTATCCAAATATTTTTGTTATAAATTTCAAGTTCATGTCACACTTGTGCGGAATTTTTTCAACCCACATCACATTGAAATAACTTTGTAGTTTATCACAACATTTCACTAGTTTTGTTCAAGAATAACGTGACAGCCACATACTTTGAAAGAAAAATCCCTATCATAAGCTTGGATTTCGTCCGGCGATACACTCATATGAATACTTTTCTCGGCAAGAAATTGCTCAAACAGATAATACCGTAACCATTTCTGTCGGGCAAAATCCGGTACTCAGTACGACCCACGCGACCCAATTCCAATATGGTGTATCAGCGAACATTTTCCCTATGTTACGACTTCTTTGTTTGTTTTTCCGTCAACAAAACGTCGCAACATCTCCCCCACTCCTCGCAGCTCCAGCGCGACAGTTATCACATTCACAGCGACAAGAGACGCGCTCTTTTGCCCGCCCAGTCGGGCAGCGGTCGTTCGCGCGGCGCCCTACCCCGCCCCCCCCCTTTTGCCCTACATTATGACATTGATAGCGGGCTGAGCGGCGCCCCCCGCGCCGCTTGACTCGTCTTTGTCCTCGGATTATAGTCGGATGGAGACTAAAGTGCCCAACGGACCCGACTGCGGTGGGTTGCCCGACGTGATGCGTCGATTTGTTTGGCATTGTGCCAAATTGGGTTGTGGTGGTGTGACTTTTCGGTGTTGATATTTTGTGCTTTTTCGAAATTTTCGCCACTGGTGTAGAAAAAGTACTTGAAGTTTTTCTGTATTTTATGTCGATTATTCAACATTTCCGATTTTAAGTATCGCTTAAAGCAGACCCCCACTACTGGAGCCAATTCTTTCAGTGGACAAGTGACAAGAAAATTAGTAAGTGATGAGTAAAGTGATTATGGTAAGCCGATTCAGCGTATTCAAAACTGACAAGTGAATTTCCAAATGAAAATGTCCTTTAAGTTCAATTAAACCGTCATTTAACTTATCACTCAATAGCTTTCACTTATCACTTTTCCACTGGCTCACTCGTTTCCTTCACACAATCACAATCCCAACCCAAACCCTACAAAAACAGGACATTCAATCCAACATAAAAACCCTGCACGCAGCTGGGCAAGCGTCGGGCAGCGGGGCGGCGCCCGTTGTCAACGGCGGCGCGTCAAAATCCGCCCAAGCCGATGCAAACAAAGCGCCCGCTAAAGTCGGGCCGCAGCAGCAGCATACTAGCGTTGCTAGTAAAGCGCCCGTGTCCACGTCCGACTCTGACGATGAAGGTTTTATTTTTTTTGATGGAAGCTTTTGTATGGTTGAAACGGAAAGCGAAATTTATTTATGGTTATTTTTTTTAATCGAAAAGCGAAATTTATAGTAGACATGCACTAGGTATTTTACATTGTCGGTTACATTTGACAGTGAGGGCTGTTTTCATTGGCTATTGTCTTTTTGGTGGTAAACCTTCCATTTCTACATGCTACCAAGTAATAATATGCCATGATATGTTAGTGTGAATATCGGCTGTAAAAGCTGGTATACATCAAATCGACAAAAAAAATTTATGTAGAAAATCTGTTTAAAATCCTATCTCACGACTCCACGGACATAATGACCAAAATAGACAACAATACATTATGTGACATTTAACATACATATATATATATTTTTGCTCTTTACCCCCATTTAGACAATTTTGAAAAATTTGAAAATGAATTGAACATTTGAAAAAAAATCCATCTAACATCAATGCGTTTAAAAAAATGATTTTTACAACACTAAATCCAACATCTCCACAGGCGACGAGGTTCTAGAAGAGTCGCCATGCGGCCGTTGGTGGAAACGGCGGGAACAAGTCCGCCAGCGGGACGTTCCCGGCATAGACTCCGCCTACTTGGCCATGGACAACGAGACGGGCAACGAAGTTGTCTGGAACGAGGTCCAGTTTTCAGAGAGGAAAAGCCTCAAGCTGCAGGAGGTTGGGTTTGGGAGTTTTTTGTCCCGCTTTGTGTTGAGATCGTTTATTCGTTGCCCATTTATTCAGGATAAAATCAGAGCCATTTTTGACAATTTGACTCAACTGCAGCACCCGAATTTGGTCACATTTTACAGATATTGGATGGATATTAAATCGGAGAAACCCAGAGTTTGTATCTTTTTTTTGTGTTTTTCCCGTTCTCATTTTAATCACTCTGAATATCACATTTTTTCTCTGAATTTCAGGTAATATTTATAACTGAATATATGTCGTCCGGCTCAATATCACAGTTTATGAAGCGCACTCGAAAAGAGAGTAAAATTTTAAACGAAAAGGTTCGTTTTACTTTTATTGTAGTTCGGTAGACATATTTAATGATATTTGATATTACATCAGTATGTAAAGGGTTCCCGATTATATTCGATACGATTATAAATATTTGATTATAACAGTTCGCGATATTAGTTGATTCAAATTATAAAGATTTGATTTGAGAAAATGCTCAATACTCAAAATACAAAAAAAATTCAAAACTTATGTCCTCTCAACCCTTCCATTTCCAAATGTAACAAAATTCACATTTTATTGAACTTAAATCTCACACACACTTTTTCCGCAGGTATGGAAAAAATGGTGCACACAAATCTTGTCAGCGCTGTGTTATTTGCATTCGTGCGACCCGCCGATCGTTCACGGAAATCTCAGCTGCAACACGATTTATATACAGCAAAACGGATTGATAAAAATTGGCGTTGGTAAGTGGCGCTGTGCATTTGCTGAGATTTTGTAATGTTTTTCGATTTGTGCTTATGAAACTAGCTACAGGGTCAATTTTTTTTGGGGGGGAGGGGATGCCGCCCCCTCGTTTGCCGGGCTCTGTATACAATCCACCCTCGCTCAAAAACTCTGGCTTCGCGACGGCTAGGGCCCATTCCGCATCAAAGCCCATTCCGCATGTAGACCCATTATAGACACATTATGGACACATTATGCTTGCAGGGGTGAGAAAGGGGCAGGGGTCTCCTAGGGGGGGGGGGGCTGCCCCCCCCCCAAATCCGCCAGCTGTCTATCTATCCCGGAGGCCGCTCAGCTATCTATCTATCCCGAGGCAAAATTGTTGGCTTCTACCCCCAAAGCCCCCCCCCCCCCCAAATCGCTCAGCTATATATCTATCTGGAGTGGTTTTTGAGAAATTTTGCCCCAATTTTCGCTAAAAATCACTAATTTTCACACCTTTTTATAGTTTTTCACCTTCAAAATCGTGCTCTCCGGCTAAATGCATGGTTATATGCCTGTTTTTAGCCATTTTAAACATACTCTTGGCCACTTTTAACCGATTATTAGCGATTTTTCCCGCTTTCGGCCTTCTATGGACTATATATTTTGCCCCCGCGAGCCCCCCCCCCCCCCCCAGAAAATTTTTCAGCTATCTATCCCTCCGGAGGAGCGATTTGCTATCTATCCAGCCCCCGCGAGGGCCAAAATCTTGGAGACCTCTGGAAAGGGGGGTGGGTAACACCACCCCAAACCGCCCAGCTATCTATCTATCCCTGGCGCAAATTTTTTTTGGCTACATTGCCCTGAACACCCCCCCCACCCGCAAATTATCCAGCTATCTGGAGCGCTTTTGAGCAATTTTACCCTAAATTTCCCCAAAATTCCCTAATTTTCATACTTCTTATAGATTTTCACCTTAAAAATAACTAGGTCATGTGTTTTATTACCTATTTTCAACATGCGAGGTATAATTAAATGTGTTCCGGGTCAACATGCGGGATGGGCTTACATGCGGAATAGTGCACAGCCCTTCGCGACTGTGTTTAGTGGGTAGATTTACTTGCGCTGTGGGTAGATTTACATGTGCAGTGGGTCCACATGCGCAGAGAGAATACATGTGTACGAGGCCCCAGCCGTTTGCGACGTCATTTTGTTCCGACTGCAATGAACAGTTTTGCTAACTGTTCTCGTGACAGCGTATTTAACACATTTACTATTTAATCGATTGTGTTTCCTGCAAAACACACCGTGCTGATTGAATTGGGTTCCTGTATGCGGTAAATTACCAACAAAACAAATTGCAATCCTCACTTTGCAGTGGCGCCGAACACTATACATCACCACGTGAAGACATTCAGAGAGAACATCAAAAACATGCACTACATTGCACCGGAATATGAATGTTAGTCTATTCAAGATAGTGTCTTTTGTCTTTGGACTTTCTAATCTAGGTTAGGGTTCAAACGGGACCAGTTTTCGGGACCGGGACCAGAAATTTTCCAATGTCGGGACCGGGACTGGGTGGTCGGGACCGGGACCGGGACCAGGAAATTTTGAATGTCGGGACCGGGACCAGGACCAGAACTGTGGTGTCGGGACCGGGACTGGGATTGTCCGGACCGGGACTGGGACTGGGTCGTTAGAAATGTATTTTTTGGCAGAAATCACCTCTTATAATGCTATACATAACATCACAAACAACTACCGCTTGTCTCGTATACCTATATTTGTTGACTCGCAACTATTTAGGAGTGTTGGAAAAAAAATTGTAGAAGGGATGGAAAAAACGACATTTTTTCCATCACTTATCATCGACGTCGGGACCACTGAAAAATTCCGGGACCGGGATCGGGACTGGGTAGTCGGGACCGGGACCGGGATTTTTTGAAAGTCTGTACTGGGACCGGGACCACCCCAGTCCCGACATTTTGCCGAACCGGGTACCGGGACCGCGGTCCCGTTTGAACCCTAATCTAGGTCCCAACACTTTGGTCCCGGTCCCGGCCATTTTCGCAATTCTGATTATGCTTTTATCAAGTCAATTATGGCCTTGAAACAGTTTTTCATTTAATTTTTTTTGCGCGCAAAAAAGTGCCGTGCCCGTCCCGAAATAAAAACAATTTGTGTTCGCAGTGAACTCGCCCGTCACTCCCGCCGCCGACATCTACTCGTTCGGCGTGTGCGCATTAGAGGTGCTTTTTTACACTTTCACACTAGTTGACATCGAAATTCGTCTCAACTATATATTTGTCAATTATGCCATGTCAATTATGCCATGTCAATTTTCCTATGTGATACTTTAAAAAATGTTTAGTGTGTTTCTTAGTTGACATTACGTAATTTCGGTGTCGACTAGTGTGTGTTGGCCATATGTCACGTTTTGTGTACGTTATCGCGCATCTCGTAACGTAACAATTTTTTTACATAACAAGCTAAAAAGTTTCGAATTCAACAAACCCCCAGTCGCAAAAACAGCCCAACCCCCCTCACCCCCCCCCCCAATTCCCCCAGATGGCCGTGCTGGGCTTCCAATCGTCGAGTCAATCTGCCGCCAGCATCGCAGACGCGGCCGCGGCGGCAGCTGCAGCGGGCGGCGGCGCGGCACCAGCCGCCGCGCCGCCGCCGCCGCAGACTGCCAAAGGCGACGCGCTGGTGGTCACGCACGAGATGATCAGCAGGACCCTGGCCACGTTGGACAGGAACTTGATGAAGGTGGGGCTTGGGTTTGGGGTGATTTTGGGTGACCTGAGTTTTAAAGGCTTGTTTTAGAGTTGGACAAGTGCAAGGACGTACGCAGGGGGGGGGGGGGGGGGGGGGGGGGGGGGGGGGGGGGCGCGGCCGCCCCCCCCCCCCCCCGTTCCCGGGCCGGACAGAAAAATTTGCCAGAAATGGCACTTTTCTGAGGCGAACTTGTGGCACTTTAAAAATTTTCTTGCGCGCAAGCGCGCAAATCCCCTCCCCCATTCTTTAATATGTATTTTCAGGTGTCAAAATGCATTAGAAAAGCGTCCCAACAGTGCAAAAAGCGGACCTAGTACCATACATAGGTAGCAATAGGTACCTATATGGTAGATGTTGGCGCCAACGCCAATACTGCCATGGCGCTAGCGCCTACAAATGGCGCCAGCGCCATGGCTCCATTCCTTTACTATAGGGCCAAATTTTAGGGGGGGGCGCCGCCCCCCCCCGTTCGCCGGGCTCCGTATACAATCCGCCACCCCCGCTCAAAATCCTGCGTACGTCCCTGGACAAGTGCCAAGATGAGTGGTAAGTGATGAGTGAATCTGTAAGTTGTAAGTCAAGTGATCTGATAATTGTATTTTTATCGTCAAGTGAATGTTTTGCCGAAAAGAGTGTCAATGTTTACTTGTCAATTGACTGACCACTCATGACATACCAGTTATCTTGTCACATGTTCACTCGCGGAAGTGAACCCATTGCCACGGCTCGGTTCCATATTTTGATGATCCCGGATTCCGTTGAACAATTTTCGTGCACTCGCTTTTTCAAAAACTGGGACCGGGTCCGTAACAGGCATCATACATTTTAAATCGAACATTGGAGCCTTAACGAGTCCCCAAATTCCCGGCAACCGTTTTCCTGTCGGCTGTGCAGTACCAAAAAACAACCAATTTTGAATTTTATTTAATTAAAAAAACACGACTCACGTTTCGATGGGCGTGGCCAAAGTTGTGCATGGTTTCGCTCAATTTTCACCCCTAAACTTCTACTCCTATTTCCAGGAATATGACTATGACGTTGAGCACTATGTGCGTAAACGTGAGGGGTGGGGCCGCTTGCTTTGGGGTCTATCTTGTCTAACTGACACCAACTTGCATAGTGCCTCCGCTAGCCGGGGGGTTTGCGTGTGTAAAACAACGTTTGCAAAATCATTACTTGCAGAGACATTTGAATTGATATTTTATATAGCTGGGCGATGTAAATTGCTGCCCGATTGAATGTGATTTTCCACGTACAGTTTTACAGATGTAAATTCCCAGTTTGCTGAGGCATTTTATATTTGTTTTCACTGGTCACTTGTCACGAAGCTTGTCACAAGTGATTCAATGGAAACCCCAGGGGTCTCCTAGGGGGGGGGGGGCTGCCCCCCCCCCAAATCGGCCAGCTATCTATCTATCCCGAAGCCGCTCAGCTATCTATCTACCCCGAGGCAAATTTTTTGGCTACTACCCCCAAAGACCCCCCCCCAAATCGCTCAGCTATCTATCTATCTGGAGTGGTTTTTGAGAAATTTTGCCCAATTTTCGCTCAAAATCACCAATTTTCGCACCTTTTTATAGTTTTTCACCTTCAAAATCGTGCTTTCCGGC